>LTAE01000419.1:0-84822 GCA_001647135.1 Pontederia paniculata | reverse complement strand
TCTTTTAAAGCAGGAAGACAAGACTGTTGCAGAATATTACTGCAAGCTTAAGGGACTCTGGGATGAACTAGACAATTTCTTCGACATTCCTACATGTGATACATGCAATGCCGCAACCAAGCATGTAGCACAAAGGGAACGAGAAAAATCTCATCAATTCTTGATGGGGTTAAATTCTGAAGTTTTTGGGACTGTGAGATCCAATATTCTGAGTTCTGACTCACTTCCTTCCCTAAGTAAAATTTATTCGGTTGTCATTCATGAAGAACAACAACATAAGGTTGCACATATCCAAGATGCAACACCCGTTCCTGCTGCTTTTCTTGCAAAGAATATTGGAGGCCAAAGATTTTCTGGTGCTGGGAAACGTCCACATTGTGATTATTGTGGACGAGAAGGCCATGTTAGAGCTATTTGTTTCCAATTGAATGGACTTCCACCCAACTGGAATCTATCAAGAAAGAACAAAAATAAAAAGCAGTGACAAAATAAATTATCCTCTGACCAATCCTTCAAAGTCACTACCAATTTCTGCAAATGTTGTGCAGAATTCTCAAGCTACTTTGGTCTAGCACAAAGCCCAACACGTGGACAACTAAGGGAGAAAATTAATTTTTAATACGAGCAACATCGAGGTTTGAACTCAGAACATCTAGCTCTGATACCATGTCAAATTAGATGTGCTACCAACAATCCTAAAAGCTTAAGCCGATAGGAAGAGCAACATCTTTATATTTATATTCTTAACATTATGTGGAGAAATATTACGATAAGTCTAGAAAAAGATTAAACGAGAGGTTAAGAAAAGAAAGAAATATGTAATACATGGTAAAAGCGATACAAAAATGACCAAATTCCTTTTTTTAAAAAAAAGTTATTACCTAACTTTGTAGTTGCGGACTACTTTCTTTATATATGGGTTATTTTTTTTTCCGAAACTTTCCAAGCTAGGCCTATCTGCATGCGGAATTGTCGTCCATGTATTTTTTTTTGTCTGCTATATTTTTTAATAATAATTATTATAATTACAATAATAATAATAATAATAATAATAATAATAATAATAATAATAATAATAATAATAATAATAATAATAATAATAATAATTATTATTATTATTATTATTATTATTATTATTATTATTATTATTATTATTANATAATAATAATAATAATAATAATAATAATAATAATAATAATTATTATTATTATTATTATTATTATTATTATTATTATTATTATTATTATTATTATTATTATTATTAGTATTAGTATTATTATTGTTATTATCACACAATGCATAAAACCTATCTTTTTTCATTTTATAACATAATAAAAAATGTGTGTAACACTTCACTACAACATCATTTTTTTATTTAAACTTTGACTAAAAGACTATTCAATAATATGTACACATCATAAAATAGAACAACACGAAAGCTAAAATCTTTCAAATTAAACTTCATAAAATAAATTAGCTCAATAACATATTCTATTACATTATTTAATAATAAAAAATATGAGTAATAAAAGTTCAACAACTCGATGACTGATATAACTCAAATTATATTAGAAATATAGGGCGAGGGATCGACCAAGAATCAAAACAACGAATTAAACTAGAAAGAAAGATTAACACACATATTTTTAACATAGTAAAACTCTCTTGATCAATGTGAACAAGAAAAAAACATTCACGGGCAAAGAAAACCGTCACCAAAGAGTTTTTACTATCCAGCCATATATTCGTATAAGGTATAATAATTCAAGGCACAATAACAAACTAGACTCTTGGCATATGCAAGCATTTAGACTCACGAACATTAGCATCTTGGTAGAGTCATCACCTATCAATTGTATTCATCAGTTGTACGATCAAAAGCAAGAGGGGGTAATTCACTCATAAGCAATAAAAACTCAATATGTAAAGAAAATATAGAATTAATTATACATAAAACACATGGTAAGCACCGAAAATAATATTCATAAATTTTATTTTCATTCACTTTTTTTATTAGACTTCTCATTTCCCTATTTTTTTCATTCTCAAAATTGTTTATTATTCAATTACAAGAACCTCAATTGTATTGTTGATGCAATGTCTAATATTCTTTGTCAGTAGATTCAAGTTCAATTTCATTTTTAAACTTACAACTTATTTCCTCTTTTGATAATTCGTTATTCTAAGTTATTTGATTAAAGTAATCAATCATTAATGAGTCATTAATAATCATAAAGAGCATTTATTTTTGCCCCGGTGCCATTAAAGCTAACCAGACCTGAAGAATACATTATATTATTGTCTCCAAAGGAATCCAATTAAATAATATTCTCGAAGGAACTCCATTGAATATAAAAAAATCCTTTCTAGGTATTCCTCAAGGAACCAATTTCTTCACGGCTAGAGATCAATTCATCGAGAATTAAAATCATATCATTATAGATTAATGCAATCACATGCAATGTTCTTTTTAGACCATTATCTTGAAAATCTAAATTTTGCCACCTCATACATCAATAATTGAATTAATAAAATCATCATTATATAGAGAGAGAGAGGAACATCCATCAATAACTATAAAAAATTGTCACAACTAAAAATATTTTTAGAGTCTCATCTAAAACTTTCACAATAATTTATTTGCACTCCATTTTAGCTTTTTCACAAGAATGATATTATTCATTATAAGATATTTTAACCATCTCGTATGAAACTTTAATTTTCATCTTTGAACATATTTGACATGGTGTCAATATAAAATTCATAACTTAATTCGTAGTCATCCATTTGGAGATATCATAATTTTTATTTAAAGTAGACTTATAGAGAACTTACATATAAAATATACATATCTTACTTCTTCATCATTCATTCTCAATAAATTTTAAAATACTATTCATTAATTTCATTTTCAAGATTCTTATACTTGAGTATTAAATCACTCATAACTTTTAGTAGACTTATTTTTTCCAGGTCATTCCAAGTTCCAGTACAAGCTAACACATGCGCATCACTATTCAGTAAATTTCATTCCCTAATTTGATCATTACAATTTATGATGAATTTGACAAGTCAAACACATTACGTCTCGGGACAATTTGATATTAAATTAATATTTTAATCATATTTCTCAATATACACCTCATATTACATTGATTCTTGATTTCTCAAAAAACTAGACTTCAATATATATTCATACATATATTATACATATTTTTTGGAGAAGGAAAATATAATTGAAGCCTCATTTGAAAATAGATTATAGAATTAATTTGAACATAATATAACACATTAATTGGAAGCTTTAAACGTTTATACATATAACTGTGATTTCATATAAAATTTCTTAAGACCCAATAGCTTATGCAATTTAGGGTTGAAACTCAATAAGGAGGAAAGTAATCATTTTCAGATCTCAATAACACAAGATTAATATTTCATTCATTGAAAAATCTAATCTTAGACAAGTTAATATAATCATATTATAAATAAATAGGGATCAAACACATGAAAATTCTCTCAATAATCATAAAGCAAGTCTAAACATGACATAAATCCAAAATTCTAATTTCACTTTATACAATTCATCTACATAATCTTATATATAAGATTAATTCTATATTTTATCTGCATTTGTAGCATGCATTTCTTTTATCTAATTGGCTTAAATATTTGATCTCTACACATCCAAGTAAAAAAATTGTTATAAATTATATATAAACGATGCCAATATTTAATTAGTACACAGAAAACATGAAAAGAAGTTAAAATGGAACAACGCGATATCGTATGAGATTTGATATGGGCAATAAGATCCAATGGCCTGTCCATGCATTAACGGCCATTAGATATACTCATATACGTCATAATAATCTTAATAATGGCGACAATTATACGCTACATAATTGTTGCACTTGCAATCTTTTTCCTTTCCTTAGCTGCCTGTAAAAGATCGTTGACGTTGGTGGATGCATGCATGCAGACCTCTGAATCTTCTTCTTCGCTCCATATCTCCTCCAATTGCATGAACATGGAAGAAGACCAATTCTCTGATCAATCCAATTCTCTATAGACTTATATATATAAGTATTGGAATTAGAAGCCGAAACAGATCGTTCATTAAAAGCTGTAGGCAGCATCATGCAGCAGCACGAGGTGCCGCTCGCCGTCTCCGGAGCTCCGGTGGCCATGGCGTCCGCCGACGCAGCCGGTTATTACCTGAGTTGGAGGCTCGCAGTGGAGGCGAACAACGTCCGAGCATGGTCCGCCGTGCCGCCGCAGTGCGTTCCTTACGTGGAGGACTACATGCTCGGAGGTCAGTACGACAGGGACCTGGCAACGGTCGTCGACCAGATATTGATCTACCTCGACGGCATCGTCGCCGCCGCCGACGGATTCGACGCTTGGGTTCTCGACGTCGACGACACCTGCTTGTCCAATCTCCCCTACTTCAGGGAGAAGAACTTCGGGTACGTATATGTGACCATTTTTTTGTCAGCAAATACATGCATAAAGAATTGAACTTGAGATCTTTCGTGTTGCTGTTGATCCAGGGGTGATCCACCTGATCCTGTAGGAGCTAAGAATTGGAGCTTGAGAGGAGCTTCCCCAGCAATCCCTGCAATGCTTGAGGTTTACAAGAAGCTGATAGAAGCAGGATTCAAAGTGTTCCTCGTCACGGGAAGGGACGAGGAGCCGTTTCGCCCTGCAACTGCTGAGAATTTGCTGTCTCAGGGCTTTGTTGGACATGAAAGGCTCATCATGAGGTGATCAATATGTGCTTTCTTTTTTTATCATTCATGTCTTCTTCTTCTTCTTCTTCTTCTTCTTCTTCTTCTTCTCCTTCTTCTCCTTCTTCTCCTTCTCCTCCTTCTCCTTCTTCTCCTTCTTCTTCTTCTCCTTCTTCTCCTTCTTCTCCTTCTCCTTCTTCTTCTCCTTCTTCTTCTTCTTCTTCTTCTTCTCCTTCTTCTTCTCCTTCTCCTTCTCCTTCTCCTTCTCCTTCTTCTCCTTCTCCTTCTTCTCCTTCTTCTCCTTCTTCTTCTCCTTCTTCTCCTTCTCCTTCTTCTTCTTCTTCTTCTTCTCCTTCTTCTTCTCCTTCTCCTTCTCCTTCTTCTCCTTCTCCTTCTTCTCCTCCTTCTTCTCCTTCTTCTTCTTCTTCTTCTTCTTCTTCTTCTTCTTCTTCTTCTTCTTCCTGTTTGCAGAGATCCGGCATACAAGGGGCAGAGTGCAGTGGCCTTCAAGTCTGCTACGAGGAAGCAGTTGGTGGCGGAAGGGTACAGAATCCGGGGCAATGTGGGAGACCAATGGAGCGACTTGCTGGGAGACTGCGCTGGTGATCGCATATTTAAGATACCTAATCCTGTCTACTGTATGCCCTGATGCAATGGGGCATGGGATCAGTGTTCAGACAGATAACTATCTCAAGAATAATGTTGCAATGAAATTGCATATGTTTTGATATTGAATTAAAATATATAGTTCAAATTTGATGGAGGAATTTTGTGCATCTTCTATTTCTTTTTTGTATTTTTAGTTAGGCTCATGATCTTCCTTTCTAATAAAAGAAAGGAAAGCTATTCATGCTAATCGAATCATGTCTTCAAATTTCACAATGAAAATTTTATGCTCTTCAAGGAAAATGCGGTTTATAACAAACTATAATTCTGTTCACTTTTCTTAGCAAAAAAAAAAATTACCTATGTTTGTTATCATAGTAATGTTTTCTTCTACAATAATGCACTAGAATGAATGTATTTAAGCCTATTGCTGAATGCAATACAAATAAATTTGTATGCAAAAAAAAAAATTGTCACGCTGCAAGAGGTAGCACTAAAAGCATTGTACAATTTTTTTATTATTAAGTAAAATTTCACTGGCAAATTATAGCAACGAAATTGTCGTATGTTTCATTACAATATATCATAATAATGAATTAGAGATAAGATCAGCTGGAGAAAGGTTAAGCTCCTGGCGAAGGATGGAAGTTTCATCATATCTTTTCTTTGTTTTGGGTGGATGGCGACCAGATTTTTCTCTTCAATCTAACTGTCAAGTTTCTCCTTGAATGCTCTTTGAGCACTATTCTTCGTAATGGAAGATAATTGATGCCCAGTTCACGTCCGCAGCTAAAAGCTACTACTATGGAGAATTGACAGTGGCATTTCAATCCCCTAAGATAATTGATGCGCCAGTTGTGCTGTCATTGTCTGAAGTAATCGTATCAGACATTCCACTGTCATCAGCATGAGAAACTAGCCTGTTGAAAGTCGCAACTGATGGGTCAGATGACCGACCAGATTGTCCTCTCAAAGAGATGGAGCGGATGCTTTGAGGGATGAGGGAAGCTCCACGGATGCTGTTGATGCTCTGGCGAATGTCCTATAACCAGAAAGAAATTAGCTTGAGTTCATCAAGTAAGTAACATAGCAGTATCACAGAACAACAAAAGAGACAGACAGAGGATAGCCAACCATATGCTTCAAAGCCATATCCATGGAAGACTTGGATATTGTGCGTCCAAAACCAGTGCACTCTGCTGGTGAACCAGGCTTGACCTGTCTACGAGCTGCAGCCTCTGTTCCCACTGGTTTGTTGTTGTTGGGTCTAAGTTCACTTGCACTAGTGTTTAACCGCACATTGGATGCATTCTCTTGAAGCCTACCTCTTGCGACAACAGGCGAAGCTTGCCTGCGATTTGAACTTGCTTGCATTGTTGTCCCGGGATTCAGATTTGATCGAACTGTCAATGCAAGTCCTGGTCGTTGCCTACCTGCAGAGAGTGCTCGTTCAGGCAATTTAGTCCGTAGGTTTGGTGGAACATCAAGTGGAAAATCAGGAAGGGCTAATGGCTTTTTGGGAGCTTGGGTTCGTGGGCCTGGAGAGCTTGGACGTGAAGCAGAGCCAGCAGTTTGGTTACTCAACACTGCAGCACGATTGACAGAGGTAGACTGGTTTGCCGACATTGATGGAGTACGGCGAGTTGGAGTTAGTGGTCGGGAATTTGATCGAGTTGGTGGACAATTTGACCTAGAATTTAAAGTGGATGGAGTTTGTGGTCGAGAAGCTGGAGTCACAGGTCTTGAATTCTGCAATGGTCTTGGCTTGTCTACAGGAGCAGTCAAGGATATGCGGGATTTGGTTGGGGTTGAAGATCTTATTGGCATTGACCGAGAGGTTGAGACTGGTGCTGTTCTTGAAGTTGATATGGAGGCCGTGCGGCTGCCAGGGGTGGTGGGATGGCTGCTAGAGCTTGCAGGTCGAGAAGTGATTGAGGCTGAGCTAGTGTTGAGAACTGATGTCCGGTTGTTAGTATTGAAAAAACTGGAAGAAGAGCGTGTGTTAGAGATGGAAGGACGTGTTGTCGAACTGCTTCTTGCAGGTCTGACAGAATGGGAATTTTCTGTCTGAGGCCCAGAAAACTGCAAGAGAAATGAGAAAATAAGGGATCTAAAAGACTAAAACTTGTGTTAGACCACAATGCAACTGAATAAGAAATATTCTTAGAGAAAAACTGAATAAGAAATATTTGTGCTTGGACAATGCTATCTCACTGGCATCTCAATGGGCAAAATAAGAAGACAAACAAAAATCCAAGTAATTCAAAATTTCCATGCTGAAATAGATTTTGGATTAGATATTCTACAATCATAGAATGATGGTAAATGTGAAACTCACCCTTGAGGTTTTGGCAATTGCAGCTGATCTAATATTAGAATTGCTTCTTGGAGCTACTTTTGATGGCTGGTAGTCACTGGATCGTGAGGGAGAAATAAGAGGAGTTCCAGGAGGAGTCAGAAGCCTACAGTTAGAAATAAAATTAATTAGTTTTGTGATTAGCTTCCAAAACCCAATATAGGTAGGTACATTGTGCATCTGGGGGAGCACATTAACATTGTTTTATTTTGTACATTGTGCATTGTGAGATTTTCATCTGGAGAATGATGGGAGAACTTGGTTGAAAGAGGAACTACTTCTAGTTGAAATTACCAATCATAATCATGCTTTCCACTATCAGCAGACAAGAGGTCGTCCATTCTCCTCCTTGCCAAGGCCGGTGACCCACCTCCTCTTCTTTCTGATGAAATTGAAATTGTTGCAATCACTGTATCTTTTATCATGTCTTTATATTTATATTAGAATCCAAGTGCTAACAACCAAGAATTTTCAACAAAGCAAAAACCAACGGTTAAGAAGGAATTTCTGTCATATTAGACTTAGAAATCACTGCAATATGACATTATGCAATTAGCCTATTCAGGAAAGAGAAATGACATCTTGCAAGCATGTTCCCAAGTGTGGTCTAGACAAATTTGAACCATGATATGCAAAAGTCAAATGCTTTCTTGGCTATTAATGCTGACAGTTTGAGACTCTTGTGATAGAAGTAAAGGATAGAAAGAATTCAAGAGACAAATTAAAATTTATATCCTCACCATTCTGGGAATCAATTACATCACGTGAAGAAACTAGTTTATTTTGCCGAATCCTGGAGAATAGGTCCAAACTATCATCCTCTTCCCTTGATCCTTCTCCAATTGTAACTCCATTTCCTCTTAAAAGCTGCTGCCTTGGTCCTAGATTTATGTTTCTCCCTCCAATTAAAGGCTCTCTTGGGATCCAATTCATATCTATTGAAGACCAGAATGGAACAAAATGCAATCAAAACTACCTCAGTCATTTACCATTAGGCACGACAACATCATATAATGGAAATTGGTTATAAGGAAGAGAGTGATGCTAAATATTGGAGATCTTTTCAAGGGTTATTAATGGAGGACATTCCAAGAGAGGTTGTCCAGTTAGTACTATTAGTAGCTATATGTTGCACAATGTAACTAACCATATACTGCATAGACATTGTCAACTTGTGGTAAATGGCATTGGAGTACAATACTTTTGTAAGATAACGAACATATTTTTTTATTGGATCCAATTAACGATATAACCTAAAGATGAATTTGATTGACAACAAAGGATTTTTGAAACTATTACAGTGAAACATTTACACATAAGTAACCAAATAATCAAGTGGAGAATGTTAAGGTATCTTGTAAGAAAGTAATTTTAAGCCAATCAGTTAATAAGGGAAAGAGTCACATGCAAGAAACTTTAATTAGATAGCTAATGACACATCCACATGTGTTAATGGTTAGTGACTACCACAAATGAGTTCCTAAAAACTCAGCATGTATCACTTCAGAGGGGCTTTTGCATGGTGGTGCCTCTCGCATCAACCAAACCACTATCCACTCACAAAGCCCTCAACCATAGACAATTGAAGAGATCCCTTGGAAGTAAGCATAGGTATGTAATGATAAATTTTAGGCATATTCGGGTGGCTCTAAATTGATTTGTAACATGCAAGATATTGTGAAACCACTGGGGTTCACTTTTCTGGCATAAGAACACCATTCTATAAGAACATACAAACACAAGGATTTTGAGTACTTGCATGACTGCTTTTCATGCATAAATAAGTCACAGCAATAGTTTTTACATATTAAAACTGTCTATTTTGGCTTCAATTTTAGCATGGATAATATGATAAAATCATGTAGCATCAGAAAAATGAACAATGTGACAGCTTCAACCACAAATGCATGGCAGAACGATAGCTAAAATATTTCTTGCTTTCAATTTCCATTTTTCCATTTCTCCTTAAAAAGAACCATTCTCAAGTCAGATTCTACAAAAAAAATGAAATAATCCAAGAATAACATAATGATCGAGAATCAAGTAGAATACAAGGAATAATGGATGAGTCATTTTAATCCCATTAAATTTATGCCATTAACCATCTGGAATAAGTTCGGAAAATTTAATAACAAAAAAGAATCATTCTTTTTATTAACTGTCCTTGTTGCTATTCTATATGCTGAAAGATATCTTTAAGGAACTTTAAATTTAAAACAAACTCATATTCCCTTACAGGGAAATACTCCTGTTATGATCTTTATCATTTAAGACCAATTATATTTTTATTGGCAGCAGAAGTTCCTCGACTAAGCAGGATTGATAGCAGCACATATATTAGAACCTTCACTAAACTTGCACCTTCATTCAGGAACAATATTGGCCTCATATTTAAAGGTCAGTGAGGACACAATTCAAGATATGACAAGAGGCGACCCATCGTATTCATTCCAACTACTAATCAACCACTTAAATTGCAAACAAAAGCAGTCCAGCAGTCCATATCAAAGGCATAGAATTTTTCTTCATGTTAAACAATTACATCACGGATGCACAAATTTGTGATGTTGCCAGATGCTGACCACAAAGTGACCTTCCATACTTCATTTTAAGTTGGAAAACACGAAAATTATTGCTCCAGCTCTTTCTAGGTTCTAACAACTAACAGACGCCAAAAGCTAGAGAGAACGCTGTTCCCGGATTAAAAAAATTAGCGTGCTAAGAAGTTCTCCTAATTAAGTGAAGAAAAATGAAGTTTTTGATAATTCCCTTTCTGGATGGAGCTTGAGCTATGAACTAAAAGCCCTCGGGTTTGAACAGACATAACACTGAAATGAAAAATATTGCCATGAGCATAGCACCGAGTTCCTGGGTCAGAGTAGTAACAAGATGCTCAGATCATCGATGTATCCGCCTTATAATAAGAAGATAAATTTGAAAAATATCCTAAAATCTCGTAATAGAAGAATAAAACTACAAATGCGCGCAAGGTCCAGGAAGTAACCGATGCCAATCAATACCGGCATGATCCGCGAACTCATGAGCAAAGATGATACCTTTATCCTCGTATGGAAGCGAGCGAAGCAGTAGGGGAGCAGCACGAAGCAGCTCAATGCAGCTAGCGCGTGGGCCACGGCCAACCCTGTTTCCAGGCGGAGGCAAGGGGTGAGCCAGCGGCGGCGACGATCGCCGGCGTCGGGAAGGGCTGGTGGGTGAATAGGGTTCCAAAATGGACAAGCGACAACGGTTGCAGACGTGCCCTAGGGACAGTGTAGTGAAGGATTCCGTTCTCTCCTCCCACAAAAAATATGGTTCCAAATTAAATTTGAAAGATGCGGGTGAATGGGGCATAAAACAAAATGAGGGTGGTGTCATTAGTTAGTACTAATTAATTACTATAGAGTATTTATTATACTGTCCGGAAACGAATCTTATTTTTTTTATTTAATAAAGGTATCTTTCTTTAAACTAGGAATATATTATTTTTCTTTTCTGAAAAAACTTTTGAAAAACTATTTATATGACTCACATTTGATATTTTGATTTGTGAATTCAATCTAAGGAAATCTCTCCATGCTTTAATTTTTTTAATGAAATTTTAAAATTCATGGTAAAACATTTCAAAAATTGACATCACATGCAATGGACATTTAAATCCAAAACTTGGCATCACAGAAACAAACAAGACTGTAAAAATGAGAAAAAAATAAAAGATATCCATATTTCAATTATTAATAAACATGTGAGCAGAAGTAAATTTCTTTGAGGTTTGAAGTCTGCATTCATGAGCTACATATTCCATTTTTCTTTCTGATTATCTTGTCACAATCACCATTTTCTCAGTAAACGATGTTAACACTGAAATACCACCAGATAGGACACAGAAGAACATGAAACATGGAAAAGTAGATGACTTTTGTTATTGCAAAATTGCTGCTCAATCTGACAAATATATGGAAGCACAGAAGGAGGGTGAGACATCATAATACAACACAAATGGATTTACAGAACACTTTCCTGCCTCGCATGCAGGAAAAAGCCATTATGGAAGGACATGGGTATGAAACAAACTTGTCTTCTAAACAAAACAGGATCTGTGTTATTAGATGTTTTTACTATTTCCCCCAAATAAGCATGCAATACTGTTTTGATGCATAAAATGGGGGGAAATGTATGGGAGGTGAACGGCTACATCATTGGTTTTTCATAGCTCATGTCATTGTATCTTTTCCTCTGATTTCTTTCTTTCTGCCTCTTCAAGGGCTCTTTCTTCCCGTTCCTTCTCTTGCTTTCTCTCTGCCTCCTCGCGTTCTCTAATTTCATCTTCCTCCTCCTCCTTCTGATCAAGATCTTCGAATTCCTTCTCTGCAGCCAATGCTTTTACAATGGGATCCCTTAATTCAGATATTAAACCACCTCCAACTTTGTATTCTTTCTCATCACCAATAAGGAACAGTCGCTGATCAGGTCCTGTTGCCATCGGTATATCAACTGCAAGCAGTTTAATATCATACTGCAAAACATCCAGAGTTGAAACTTTAGAAACTTTATATTTTTGAAAGAATCTTTAGAAATTAAGATATGTTTCAAGCATACAAATAGAATTCTTACCAATAATTAATGCCAAAAGAATAATATTTGCTTAGGGAAAAACTAGATTAATTCACTATTTGGTATAAAGAGATGCTTAGACTCCTTATAGGTCACTCCATAAACCATCATAGACCTAACCCGTTTGGCCAAAGAAAAGAAAAATGGAACTTAATAAACTTCTTCTGGCAAACTAAAGTGCTATATGGAGGCACATAGATATTGGGTGATATCTCACAGGCCCGTACATAAGAATAACTGTTGTGATTGCACTCAAAACCAAATGCTAGTAACCCTTAAAAAAATCAAACTCCAATAAAACAAAATAAGGTGATGACATGCCAGCTTGCTGATACACATAAATATTTTTTTGCCGAAATACAAAATGAAATTTGCTTAAAAATGAAAGGCAATGAAAAAACTACCTGGCCTTTCTTCTTCTTGGCCTCAACACTTACTAGACCCCTCCTTTCAGATCCTCGGATGGGAAAAATGAGGAAACATCTCTTACCACCAAGCTTAAGTTTGAAGTTCTTCAGTTTTGGTCCGCCTCCTGACATTACATATGCTCTCACATCTGTCCCAGTTAGTGGAGCTCCCATAACCTCGAGCACCGCAGCACATGTATTCAAATTCCTCATAGAAATCCTATAAATCTTGTCTGGGTTAAGAGTGAATCTAGCACGAATATACATGCCCTGAAGAAGATAACTACTTTAGATACTGAAAATTTAATGCCTGTGCATATAAGTACACATGAGAAACCATACCGTTCTAATAAAAACAACTGACAAAAAAGGATATTCAAGATTAAGAACTTCATGCGAGAATCTTCCAAGTTTGATGATATGCACTAACAACCATCAACATTACTAAGTCAATTTGATATTATTATGTCATGAAAACTGTAATAAAAATCCTTCGGATAAGAGATAACTCATCTTTTCCCTATTAGGAGTTTTTTTTAGAGTTGTTCTCTACTAGGAGTTAAGACACATATATGAACCATAAGATATGTCTTGAAAAGGGAAACTTTCCCTACCTTTTCTGAAAGGAAAAAGGATGGCTACGAAGTTGTATAGCTATCCTGATGTATATGTTGTTATTCAAGTAGTTCTCTGTATATATGTCATTCTCCATGAGATTATTCATGTCATAATGCACATAAAATTATACTTAGTGATGATCATCATTTCAGTTCTATAAGTTGATATTGCCAGAACCTTAACTATTATAAAAGAATAGAAAGTTAGAAAATAACAGTTACGATGGATAGTAATGTTAAACCCTGCTGTAACAACTCAATGTTTCTAATCAAGATTAGTACAGTCACACCACTATTTTATGAACTTTAGAAACAAAGAGGTGTAGGTACAAAATTCATGGTCGTCTGACTAACATTTCCAAAGCATTAAATTTCTCTAAATATAAGAATCCAATTTTCTCCTAGTATTCTTACTCTGAAAGGATTTTATCAAGCCACAATGGTGCGAATTTCACATTTTGCAACCCGCAAAATGCATTTCACATGCACGCATTCAATTACAGCAAAACTAACCACATAAATCTACATTGTCAAATTTGTTCTTCTCATTGTGCACATAGAGTGAAGCATGACTACTCACAGTGAAGCACACAATGGCTGTGGCCAGAGCAAGGAACCCGTACTTGGCCATTCCTTCCGACAGCCCGATGAACGTGCTGGCGATCCCGAACATGATCCGCCACAGTGCTATGCAGATGACGACACCCACGGCCCCGACGAGGAACATGTAGTTCCTCTTCCAGAAAGCCTCAACCTGCAGCCCGGCCGCTTCGCGATACCGAGCAGCCGTTGAAGTGATGACGCTCATCGGCTTCCAGGCCGCGGACTTCCCCAACCCACCACCAAACTTTCCAAGATTCGAACTTTTTGCAGAGAAAAGCCTGAAACCATGGCCGCGGCTAAGAAAGTTGCCGCTTTGAGCAAATCGGCCGAGTCCCCTGATGCCGGAGCCCAAACTGGGTAATACCAAAGTTTTCGAACACGGATGGAGAGACTTGGGAGCGGGAAAGAGGAAACGGGAGAGAGCTCCGATTTGAGATCCGGGGAGAGAGGTCTTAGAAGGATTCGAGGAGACGGATTGGAAAAGGCGAGCATGGAGAGGAGTAACGGGGGGCGGAGGGATGGTTCTGGAGGTGAACTGGTGGTGGAGGAGGAGGCGGCGGACGCCATGGGCAAGTCGCTTCGAGGGAGTCGCCATGGACAAAGGGGTCTCCAGACAAAGAGGAGAGAGAGGACCGAGAAGAGGGGTGCCACGGATCGTGAGTGGGCCTCTTTGGGCCGAAGTCTTGTGGGCGAATTATGAGCCATATTTATTACATCAATAATATTTAATTATGGGTTGAATAATTTTCATCAACTACCCTTTAACTTTAATATTAGCACAGATATACTTTCTAATTTTAATTTGTAACACAAATATTTTTTAAATTTAAATTTATAACTAAACTACTCATTTACTTATTATAAGGAGTCACCTATATATATTACTATTTGTGTTATCTTATTTTTATATTTTAAAAATTATATTTTTTCTGTCGCATTTTAATATACTAATTTTAAGTATTCGTGTGATCACGATCGGTCAATACTAATTTAACTATTCTATAATTATTTTGATAAAAAAATGATTTAACTTTCAATAACTAAATTGTATCATGACCCAAGTCGCTAAAAAATAAAATTCAACTCAATCAAAACTTAGACAAACTCAATCGATTTAAACAATCATTTTTTGTGTATTATAGATTTGAATTTCAAAACTCATATTGCAAACACAATCAAGAAAAAGAATGCCTTTATTTTAAAGTATACACATTAGAATGCCAATAGTTTAATATATATTTTGAACTAATTATGCTATAATTTGATATTATTGATAAGTGATTCATAATTTGAAGTTTTAAATATTTTAAAATTTTGATTGATTCTAAATTAATTTATATTTAATTCTTATTTTATTCTACCAAGATTTTTAATCATTAAATTTAATTTTTTTATCAATAGTATGGAAATATATAATTTTTTAAAAATATAAAAAATAAGATAATATAAATAATAATATAGGTGACTTCATATAATAGGTAAAAGGGTAATTGAGTTACGAACTTAAACTTGAAGGGTATTTTTATTATAAATCAAAGTTAGGGGATATATTTGAACTAATGTAAAAGTTGAAGGGTAGTTAATAAAAAATACTCATTATGGGTTCAACAAAGGTGTTGTGAAAAACACTATATTACATATCTTTTCAATCGTAAGATTTTAGATCTACGCTAGACAATGAATTTTCTCTCTCCTAAATTTATTTACCGTAGATTTAGTATCATACGATTGAAAATGTAGGTAACATGGTACTCCCTAATTAACTAGGGAGCACCTTCATTTTTTTCCTTAATTATATATTTTATCAGGTTAAAGAATAAGAGCAGAATAATTTGCAATGGGAAGATTTAATTTAATGCCTTAAGAAAATATCTCATACATGATTGAATCGATATAATATGCGTCAAGATAATTTTTTAGTGTCACATCATTTTTTAGAGCGTCACAGGATGATGAGGATCTATGACAGCAAAAACTATATATTTCTATTCATAAAGGTTAACGTATCATATATCTATATATATATATATATATATATATAGAGAGAGAGAGAGAGACGGATGGAGGAAGAAAAGTTAGGGAGGTCAAAATATATAACAATAAATTATAAAAAATTAGGAGGGGACAAGATTTGAACCCTAGACTTCTAAATACTAGTTGAAATCATATTTTCACTACACTAATTAGATAATTGTGATAATTTACGAATATTTATTTTATTTATTGACTACAACTACTACTATATACTTATATATATACTTTATACATTAAAAAGTTAGGAAGGGGGAGGGGCCTCGCCTTCCTCCCGCTCATATATGTGGGTCCGCCCCTGTGTATATATCATGTGACCTTACACATTATTTTTCTTTGACATCTTTATTAGTTATATCTTAAAAGGTTATTGATAATATACTCAAAAAATAATTCAAATTATGTACCATAATAATATTTTTTATCTTAGAAATTTAAGAAGTTTAGATATTATTAACCTTGATAATGGATATAATCACTTGGTATTATTTATTATGTTGCAAAGTTATGTTTAAGCATCACCAATAACCTTTTAAGCTATATGGATGAAAAAATGTCAAGAAAAATAAAGAAAAAAATGTGTAAGGCCACTTGACTCATGTGTGACACGAAAGTGCGTGACACTTATTCTATGCAATTAATCTTGATAAACGAAGGAAATGATTCCATAAATAATCATAACGTGACACCTAACGAAAACATAATTGGCCCCATATATAAGGGTTTTTAACTTAATACAATAAGTTACATTACAAAACCTTGAACTAAATATAGTGTTGAACTACATAGCTTTCTTACATGATACTCGAAACGTGAAAATATGAAATGTATACTATATATGACACGAATATAAGAGACAAATATCTAACTTACACCCAGTATATAAAGCTATTATAATTGCAATAGATAATTCATCAATGTATACTATAAATGCAAAACAATAACATAACATATTGTTTATGCATCTATAAGATAATAAATCTAATGATTTAGTCTTTATTTTAACATTTTTTATGTCACTTAATCAATGGCATGAACATTAAATAATATTAGGTTTCAAGATGCTCAATATCAATAATAATGTGTTCATACTAAACATTTAGCTTTTTTATTATCATTTAATAGTCGGAATTTCATCTTGTAACTTCTTAAGTCGTCTCTATATTTTTTTTATGGGCAAGTTGTCTCTATATTAAATCAATCTCGTGCAATATGAATTATGCTCGTTTGATATCAATAAGGATTCATAACACATTGATAAATCATTCAATTATCAAATGAAAATTGGAACCCTATAATAAATTCAATCAATTCATATGAAATCGTTGAAGGATTATAACATCATAGTCATCAATATGGTTGAGTATGAAACCAGGCTCTAGGGGCCTATTTTAATCCATATAAGGATTTGTGCAGTAGGCAGACGTGATTAGGGCGATCAGCATCAAAGAATCCCGGAGGTTGATCCATATATATCGTCTCAGAAAGGTTGTCGTGGAGAAACACGTTGCTAATGTCAAGTTGTCGGAGAGGCCAACGATGAGTCACAACAAGCGAGAGGACCGCATGGATTGTAGTTGGTTTGATTATAGGGCTAAATGGCTCATTGAAGTCAAGGCCCGGTATTTGGTGGAAACCTTTGGCGACTAGGCAAGCTTTATGTCGACCAATGCTACCATCGACATGAAGCTTTGTTTTAAAAATTCACCTTCAACCTATAACTCGCATGTTGGGTTGGCGAGGTACGAGAGACCACGTACCATTACGGAGAAGAGATGCAATTTCCTGAGACATCGCTTTGCACCAATGTACCTATAAATTAGCAAAATAAAAGGAAGGTGGAGTATTTGAGGTGGTTGTTAGAGCTTTTAGGCTAGCAAGTTTTCGATAGTTAATCGAGAGTCGATGATGTAAGTTGTACTGAACAGGAGAGGGCGACATGGACTTTGAAGGTGATGGTATAGAAGAATTAAGGGTGAATAAGATTGTGAAATACGAGGGGATTGTGATGTGCCAGACACATGTGATAAAGGAACAACCATCCATAGTGAAGACATAGGAGTAGGTGAAACAAGAGTAGGTTGGTTGAACGGGTATTGTATTTCATCAAAAGTGACATGACGCGCTATGTAAAGACGTCTAGTGGATATGTCTACTCAACGATAAGCAAGACTATTAGTAGGATAATCGAGAAAAACACAAGGGACAACATGACGATCGAATTTTTGTCGGTTGAATGATCATGTAAACGGATAAACCGAGCAGCTAAAAGTGTGAATAAAGGTATAATCAAGTCGTCGACGATGAAGTAAAAAATTAGGGGATCTATTGGCAATGACTGGTGATGGTAGCCTATTAATGAGTTGGACAATAGTCCCGGCAGTGAAGTGCCAGTAATGTTTTGGGACATTAGCATGAATTAACAGTGTCAATGTTGTCTCGACGATATGACATGTTTTTCTTTCGGCGGCACCATTTTGCTCATGGGTCTGCGTGCATGTAACATGATGAATAATGGCACGAGTGCGAAGGTAGGGAGCTAATGCAATAAATTCCCCTCTGTGATCTGTTTGTAGAGCAACGAGTTTGTGGTTTAATTGTCTTTCAATTTGCACAAGAAAGATGGGGAATAATTTGGCAACATCAGATTTATGTTCTAAGGGGAATAACTAAGAGAATTGACTATAATCGTCGATGAATACAACAAAGTAAAAATGATCAAAGCATAAGCTTGTGGTGCCACACCTACATAAAGAAGTTGAAGCGGAGCGGTGCTGCAATTATTTGTTGGACGAAGATGCAGTCGTGAAGCCTTCCCTTGGAAGCAAGAAGGATATTTTGTTAGTTGTCACGAATTATTTGAAGACGAAAGATGCGGTCGAATTGTGTTGCGAAGGGCATTAAAGTGAGGATGTCCCAGTCGAGCGTGCCACGTTGATAGGGAAACTTTGGTTGTGAGAGAATCTTGTGGTGGCAGATTGCTGAGATGGTAAAGTCCATCTCTAATTCGGTCGGTGAGCAGCAACTTGTTTGTCACTCGATCCTTTTACAAGAAAGTGGTTAGCATGAAACTCAAAAAAGCACTCATTGTATTTTGCGAATTGATGAACAAATAATAAAGGTTTGGCAATATGAGGAACATGTAGAATACTAGATAAGAGCAGAGGTCGAACATGATTAAAAAGAATAGAAGAACCACTGTGCTAAATTGGTAATAACATACCATTGCCAATCTGGACATGCTCACTGCCTATATGCCTCTAAAGTTTGAAGAGATTGAAGGTCAGGGGGTGGTATGGTGTGTAACACTTATATCTGGGAACCAATCATCGTAGGCACCAAGGATTGAAGCTATTGTAATGGAGCCTTCTGTTGTTGGGTGTACTGCAGAGTAGGCCTATGGATTGAAGCTTGTAGGATGTCGATGATTATAATTGAATGGTGAGTGGCCTGCAATGTCACAGATAAGGCATGAAACTCGACGTGGATTGTTGTTGTCGGTAGGGGTGTTCACCGGGTCGAATCGATCCGATAAAACTAATTGTCTGAACCAATCCAATCTCAATTTGGTCGGGTCGGATCGTTGGTCAGGTCAAATCCGAACCAAACTGATCATAACCTGATCATCAACGGGTCGGGTACGAGTTTTAATTTTTCAAATCCGATCAACCCGACCCAACCCATTGTCCCAAATTTTTATATATTTTTGTTAAATTTGAATCAATTTATTGCTGATAAGAATTTCATATTACTTAAAAATACTTATATCCTTTAAAAGTATTATAAACCTTTGAAAAAAATATATTTATTTATTTATTAAAAATATAATTAATTGTTAAATATTATAAAAAAATAATTAAAAAATATGAAATATTTCAACTAGATAAACTGATGACCTGACTCGATCCAACCCGACTCAATAGAGATCAAGTTTGATCAAATTGGACGATTAATTTGTCATCAATCCAACCCAACCCAACCCGAACAAAATCAATCGGGTTGGGTCAGATTTGGATTCGGGTCAGGTCAAACTCGAGCCTTGAACAACCTTATTTGTCGGGACGTCTTTGTCCGTGGCCACGCCCTTTGAAGCGGTTGTTGGATCCATTGGGTTTGCTTCGTAATTGAGCTCTTGTTAGATTCGTTGCAAGAGACATAATGTCTAAGGTGCGCGGAATGGACACGGATCTCTTGGCTAAGAAGGATGCTTTGAAGCTCGGGGAAGGGAATTGGCGTTGATCGAAAAGAAAGAGACGAAACAATGCTATTGTAATCGCTATGAAGATTATTGAATACAATCACATTGAAACTTTAGGTGGAGAGAGAGTGTCCGGTGGCAGCAAGTACATTCGCCAAGTATTTGGTCTGCCGAAGATACTGGACAATGGAGGTATCGCCTTGTTTGAGATTCTGCAATTGCATTTCCAATTGTAGAAGGCGAGTTTCTGAGGGTGCTCCGTAGGCCTATTCACATCGCGAGAAATGCAAAGGCCGACAACTATGGAAAGTACTTCTTCAGATAAGGATGCTAGGATCCAGCTGAGAAGGAGTTCATCACGCTTTTTCCATTCAAGCATGTGTGTTGTTGGAGTTTTAGAGGTTGAAGAATTAGGAAGGGAAGGCAAGGGATGGATCCATCGATGAAGCCGATGAGTTCATAGTTGTTGAGAAGTGGAAGAAGTTGAGTTGTCCACAACAAATAGTTAGAGGAGGAGAGTTTTAAAGAGATGAAGTGATGGGCTTGGTTGAGGGCTGGCAGAGGTGGTAAGGAGGTTTCTGAGACTGATACTGAAGAGACAAAGGAAGAGGAAGGAGGAGGTTTCTAAGGTGATGTCATCTACCCTCTAGTGCTCTCATACCAAATTGAATGGAATAGTAAATTATATTTTGCACACGCAATTTCATTCCTATCATCATGTCGTTAAATAACATAGTAGCAGCTGAAACTTATGATTAACTAAGAAGGTGGCATCACATGCGCGTGTAATGTGGATGATAATGTGCGGAGATTGAGAATCCTGTTGGTAAATGACCAAACGTGGTCATAACATCCGAGCGTGATCACCGCTCGGATGATTTTAAATGTGGATGCAAGCTGTAGAGATGCGCCTGATGGATTAACAGGTGCAACGACTCTGTTGACAGCTAGGCAAGATTCACGTGGATTTAATTGGCGAGTGTTTTCGTCAATGGCGTGATCACAGGGCGCGACATGGGCAAACTCCGACGTTTTCCTTTGCGCCTATTTATAGAGCTCCGGATTGGAGCTGTTGCATCACCGGTTGGGAACCCCAAAACATTCTAACTCATTTTGCAGGTTTATATCATTGGTACCAGAGCTTGTCCGGCGCTTCCAACTTTCTTCCGGCGACATCCTCCAATTTTTTTGTAGTCGAGAAAGCAAGAATCATTGTTTTTCCACACAAGGTTTTTTTCATTTTTGTTTTTCCATACCCCGCTTGCCGTTTTTCCCATACGCCGCTCGCTGCTCAACATCTTTGATTTGTTACGTCCGTTTTTTCTTCCCCTGTTTCATCGTCAAATAGGTACGTGTTTTATCTGAGGAAGAAAATGTACAGTAGTTTCACTGTAGCGTTAAATCCTGACCACACATCCTGTGCCTTATATTTTAAGTTGTTTGATCTGATCGATAGTTAACCTGTCAAATCCTGACCATTGATCTAATCTTAACTATTTTGATAATCTTCGCACGTTTTGATCGAAGAATTTTTTTTTGGTATCATCGTGATTGACGAGCGAGCATTATTTTACATTTGTTATTTTATAATTACTCTCATTTTTGGAATTACTTGTTAATCTGTGATTTTAAATGTCCGCTATATTTGAACTTCACGATACTTTTATGTGATTTTGTCACTGATTTTCACATCATTCTGCATTTATTACAGATTTCGTTACTGAAATTAATATTGTGATATTATTATTAATTCGTAAGATAATTAATCCCCGAAAGATCATCCAACACATCATTGATGATGACGGTTTAGCAAATCATAGGAAATAAATAAAAATGGTGGTTCAATATAATTGATAGTGAATTGCAATAATGAAAATTAATGATAATTACATAATCATGATTTAAAAAAAAAACTTAATACAAGATTAACAATAATTGCATAAATAATTCAATTCGCAATATGATTCTAGAACGATAACTGCTAAATAGTTAAATTATGATTAAATATTCAAAAAAATATATTCAGATTTAATAACCATATATCAACGACAAAAATAGGAAATGTTAAAAAAAATCAATTGATGACTAATAAATTAGTTTAGGCAAGAAAATTAATTCACTAAATTAAATCAGAACTAATTAGATATGACAGCATAATTTCGAAATAATAATAGATTAGCAAATCAGGCAATCGATTGACAAATTAGCAAATCATAAGAAATAAAATAGTAGTTAAAAGCAGGAGAATCAAATCTCACAAGCGTTTAATAACTTAGATACAAATGAACAACGATGGCAGGATGATCTTTCATGATGTGCTGTATACACCAGGAATCCGGCGGAACCTCATATCTGTACCCGCTCTTCTGAAGAAGGGACTTGAAGTCCGCTTCTATAAAGACCGTGTGACCATTGGGAGGAATGATAAAGTCATGACTATGGAAAAGTTTGTTCCCGAACAAGACTTATTCTGTCTCAATGTCATCAATGAATCAATGAAAATCACTTCTGAGTATTCTATGTGTTATGCATGTGATTATGATCTATGACATGATAGATTAGGACACCCAGGAAATTCCAAGATGGAACAAATAATCAAAATGAACTTGATACCTAACATAACAGGCGCAAGAGCCCTGTGAGCATTGTTTGACCGAAAAAATGACTCGGAAAGAATTTCCGAAGAGAATAAGGTCAAATGGATTGTTAGAGTTGGTTCATTCTGATATTTGTGGTCCTATGAGTGTTTGTACACATAGAAGTNTGACCGAAAAAATGACTCGGAAAGAATTTCCGAAGAGAATAAGGTCAAATGGATTGTTAGAGTTGGTTCATTCTGATATTTGTGGTCCTATGAGTGTTTGTACACATAGAAGTAAAAAATATTTCATCACATTCATTGATGATTACTCAATATTTACTTATGCCTATCTCTTGAAAAGGAAAGCCAAAGCCTTTGATATGTTTAAGAGATATAAGAAAGAAGTAGAAAAGAAATTGGGTAGACCAATTAAGTGTTTAAGGACTGATAGAGGAGGGGAATACACCTCCCGGGAATTTGTGAGTTACTACATTCAGGAAGGGATAAGTAGACAAGCTACTATACCCTATACGATACAACAGAATGGTGTGGCAAAAAGAAATAATGAAACACTAATAAATGCAGTAAGATGTATGTTGTCCCATTTCGGTCTCCCAAAGAAATTTTGGGGTGAAGCAGTCTTGACCGCAAATTACATATAGAATAGAATTCCCAACAAGTCTGTTGAATTAACGTCATTCGAAATTTGGAATGGTAGAAAACCCGAGTTAGGTCATTTCCGAAAATGGGGATGTAGAGCGCATGTATTGGTTCCAAGTCAGAGATAATGTGCAGGTTTATCGGGTACAGTGAAACGTCTAAAAGGTATAAGTTCTTCCACGAAGAGAAAGGTCTTATAGAGAGCCGAGATGCAACTTTCCTTGAGAATAAAAGGAAAGAACTGCATGGTGAAGAGGACACTGAACCTCTGACTATTATCAACGATAGTCACGACTCTGAAGAAGACGGATTGGACAGGAGTCCAGGTGTGAAAGATAGGGCTATACAAGATAATGAAATACCTTTAGAGAATGTGGAGGAACTCATTATTTCCATGAGTATAACCGGCACCAAGAGGCCCCAGGCGACACCCACACACTTGGATGACTATGTTCTGTACAAGTGCAAGGCTTCGTGTTACTCCGTCGATGTTGATACAGAGGATTGTACAGATCCTATTACGTATAAAGAAGCAATGACTTCATCTGAGTCAGAATCATGGACGACCTCCATGAAAGATGAAATGGACTCAATTAATCTGAACGGAGTATGAGCACTATGTGATTTGCCGGTAGACAGACAATCCATAAGGTGCAATTGGGTTTTCAAGCAAAAGTACCAGTCAGATGGTACACTTGAAAAACACAAAGCAAGATTGGTTGCCAAGGGTTATACTCAGCAAGCCGGTATAGACTTTCAGGAAACTTATTCTCCGGTGACTAAGTTTACGTCGATTAGGACGATCTTAGTGATAGTTGCATATATGGATTTGGAGTTATTCCAAATGGATGTTAAGACTGCTTTCCTCAATGGAGAATTGAGTGAAGACATATGTATGCGACAACATGAAGGTTTTGAGACATCAGGTCAGGAGAACAAGGTATATAAATTGAGAAAGTCACTTTATGGCTTAAAACAGTCATCTCGTCAATGATACTTGAAGTTCCATAGGACGATAGCCCAATTTGGGTTTAAATCGAACAAATTGGATCATTGTGTATATATCAAGAACGGTGGGAATAATTTTGTGTTTTTACTACTATATGTGGATGATATCTTGCTCGTTGGTAATGATGTCACAATGCTCGATGAAGTGAAAATTAAATTAAGCAAGGAATTTGAAATGAAAGACATGGAAGAAGCATCCTATGTATTTGAGATTCAAATTATACGAGACAGAAGCTCAAGGACATTGAGCTTGAGTCAAGAACAATATATAAATAAGATATTGAAGAGGTTTGGGATGCAAAATTGCAGCCCAACACCTACATCACTTGTGATTGGAAAAAAATTTAGTAAAAGTCAATGTCCCAATATAAGGCAAAAACCCTTAGAGGAACCCTATGCACAAGCGGTGGATAACTTGATGTATGCGATGCTCTGTATGAGACCTGATTTGGCTTTTGCTGTAAGCCTAGTAAGTAGATTTCAAAGTAATCATAGTAAGTCCCACTAGGAGGCTATAAAAAGGATACTTCGATATCTGAAAGGTACCGTACATTTCATATTGACATATCAAGCAGATACACCTGAAGTTGTAGGTTACTCAGATGCGGATTTCGGTGGGGATATAGATGATCAAAAATCCACATCAGGTCACTTATTCATGTTGGGTGAATCAACCGTTTCTTGGAGTAGCAAGAAACAAGGATGTATGGCTAGACACACACAGGAGGCTGAGTACATTTCCTACAGTATAACAACCACCCATGGAGTCTGACTCAAACGTTTCCTTTTAGAACTAGAGTTTGATCTGATCAAAGGATAAATTCAGATGTATTGTGACAATCAGGCTGCGATAAGCTTGATTGACAATGAGCCAATAGTTCAAAAGGGAAACATATTGAGATAGAGTGCCACTATATTCAGGACATAGTGGAAAAGAAAGAAGTGACAATAACCTATATGCCTACGAGTGATATGTTGGCTAATTCTCTTACAAAAGAAATTACGACTGGTATATTCATCAAACATATTGGTTTGATGAGACTCAGAAATAATTGAGTTAGTGTGAAAATTCACAGAAAAGTGAATTTCGATATAACATCTCCAGTTGATACTTCACGAACAATGAGAATATTAAGATCGCATTTACTTCTCAGGGACAGTGGGAGTAAAGCAGATGCATGACCACATTGGTCAAGTGGGAGATGTTGGTAAATGACCAAACGTGGTCATAACATCCGAGCGTGATCACCGCTCGAATGATTTTAAACGTGGATGCAAGCTGTAGAGATGCGCCTGAAGGAGTAACAGGTGCAACGACTCTGTTGACAACTAGGCAAGATCCGCGGGGATTTAATTGGCGAGTGTTTCCGTCAATGGCGTGATCACAGGACGCGGCATGGGCGGACTCCGACGTTTTCCTTTGCGCCTATTTATAGAGCTCCGGATTGGAGCTGTTGCATCACCGGTTGGGAGCCCCAAAACATTCTAACTCATTTTGCATGTTTATATCAAATCCACCGAGCGAAAAAATATTGTTCGCTCCGATTTCCGAATTGAGGTGGGGGACTATGCCTCCCATCCTCGTCTCCACAGAAAAAAAATTTCTTAAAATCGGGGGCCGATCCGAGATTTCCCACAAGGCTCCCCGAACTTCGGGAAGATTTGCCATCCTTAATTAAGCATCAAATTTGAACGAAGACAAGTGTCATTTTAAATAAATACTAGCTTTTCACGACAAGTAATAAATATTATTTTTTGTATTTTTATACAAATAATTAGTATCGATAATAAAATGAATTATGAACGAGCTTCAAATTTTTAGTACATTTTAAAGCAAAATGGATGCGTATTATACCCTCACATAAGATGTCATTTAAGTAATAAGTGCAATAGAAAATCATCTCTTAGTAAAATAATACAAATAATGTCTAAGCCTCATTTGGATGAGTTTTTTCCAACGGATTTAGTGAGTTTCGTAGTGTTTATTCCCGTAGTATAAAAAAAATTGTCAATCACATTTTCTGGATGACAAATTAGATCGCCCACTATCATTTGGATTGGTCCAATCCTTTACGAAATAAATTATTTGGCCTAGGCTCCATTTCTTTTTCGAAAATTCTCTTTGGCGTTTCTTCTTCACACAAATTCAGGTTTCAATTTTTTTACTTGATGTGGATTGTGGAGTGCCATTTAGCGTGTCGTTTCGAGGGTGCATTCTTAAACGATGTAGAGGCAAAGACCATTTGGCGAGTGTAGTGAGAGCTCCACAAACACCATTTGGCGAGTGTAGTGAGAGCTCCACAAACACCATTTGGCTCTTTTGGAAGTAGTGAGAGCACCAAGTTTTCTTCTCAAAATATAGTTTCTAATAATTTTTATTTAAATTTGTTAAAAAAGTTTACAGTACTGTTTACATCCAAAATGATCAATTGCATATAAAAAACCATTTATTTGAATTGAATTTAATGAAAGTATATCATATTTAAGTAAGATACACTATGTATTCTATTATTTAAATAATTGAATTTGAAATTAAAATTTATAATTGATAAAAATAAATTAAAAAATATAAATTTTAAATAAATTATTTATTTTTAATCATATATTTAAAATTTAATAATTCATATGACAAAATACATTATGTAGCATACTTAAATAAAATACTATCTTCATTAAATTCATTTGAATTAAAGTTGGATTCTATATGCTATCAAAATAATCCATTTCATCTAAAATTTCACTTTAACAATTATTTGGTCACTTACGAAACAGACTTCCGTTCATGAACCATGCTTCTCTTGTTCTTCTATTTTATATGAAATCAATTTTGAGTAGCAAACTTTTGATTCTCTCATTTTGCATTGAAATTTTTATCTTTTATTACAAGTGAAAACAAGAAAAAAATTATTTGTGCAATGAACCAAATTCAACATATTCTTTAAACAACGGCCCATAACAATTGGGCTCATATGGCCCATCGAAAAGACCCATTTATAAAAAGAAGGCTCGTTTCGGGATTTTTTAGGGTTTATAATCATATAAATAAGGAACGGTTTCGCCCCGATTTAGGTTTTGCGCCGCAGTTGCCACTCGTTCCGCCATTTCCAGCCAGCAATGGGTCGTCGTAAGTTTCCTCGGCCCCTCTCTTTCTCCTTCTCCCTTCCGATTTCTCATATGTTTTAGGTTTTTGTCCACGCGATGATATAATATCTTCTACAAAATCGCTTAATATGTTACATGCTATTTTACGCTTTCGTTTTCCCCGCTGTATATTGATTCAAGTGATATCCTGCAAAGTCTCCTGTTGTGTTGAAATGTCTTGATCTTGAAATCTTTGGTTCTTTGCTAAAACAATCTTTTTTTTTCATAATTGTATACAATGCGATATTTACCGTGACATGGTTTTTGAAGTTCATTTGTTTTACCATAAATTCCCATATGTTCTTTGCTCGAGTTCCATTTGAATATTTTTAGCTTATGCCTTCTGCAAATGTACAATTTTGTAGGTAAGATAATTTAGTTTCGTATCATAAAGTGGATCTGAAATTTAACTTGCAATTCTTTTAAACCTTAACTATTTGCAATGACAAAAGTTAATATTGGAGAAGTGGTATGATACTAATGTTTCATTGCAACTGCTACTTGTTTAACATGATGTCCTTTGTTTCTTGGTTCCTATTATTTGGTGGATCAAACACTTTATCTAATGAGTGCAAACAGAATTTATTAGTACGACGGAATCCTTCAAAGCAAAATTTACTGGCCATTATTAAATGGTCACCTTAGATACTTTTCATGTATTTAATACCGAAAAACATGAAAGAGACAAACTTTTTTTTATGGTGCATAGATCACAAGTCAATCATACTGCAATCAACATCTGAAATTTAGCTTAATTATGATTTACCACTCTAGTTGTATTACTTGTCCATCTACTGCTTTTTTTAGCATAGAACTGCATCCGAAAGATTATTTAGTTAAACGTTGTGTACATTGACTTTATTGTTGTTGAAGAATATAGGTTTGATTGCTTCACAAATGCACAAGGTCATGGTGGTTATGTTTTCT
The DNA here is from genome assembly GCA_001647135.1 of Pontederia paniculata. Classification (NCBI taxonomy): domain Eukaryota; kingdom Viridiplantae; phylum Streptophyta; class Magnoliopsida; order Commelinales; family Pontederiaceae; genus Pontederia; species Pontederia paniculata. The sequence continues at coordinate 56,346 of LTAE01000419.1, read as the reverse complement.
ATACTAAGTGTATTATTCATCTTTCAGGTCCTGCTAGATGCTATCGCCAGATTAAGAACAAACCATATCCCAAGTCAAGGTACTGTCGTGGTGTTCCGGATCCTAAGATTAGGATCTATGATGTTGGCATGAAGAAGAAAGGTGTGGATGAGTTCCCATTCTGTGTTCATCTGGTTAGTTGGGAGAAGGAAAATGTCACCAGTGAGGCTCTTGAGGCCGCTCGCATTGCATGCAATAAGTATATGACCAAGTTTGCCGGAAAGGATGCTTTCCATCTGAGAGTGAGAGTTCATCCCTTCCATGTTCTGCGTATCAACAAGATGCTTTCCTGTGCTGGNGCTCGCATTGCATGCAATAAGTATATGACCAAGTTTGCTGGAAAGGATGCTTTCCATCTGAGAGTGAGAGTTCATCCCTTCCATGTTCTGCGTATCAACAAGATGCTTTCCTGTGCTGGAGCTGATAGACTCCAAACTGGTATGAGGGGAGCCTTTGGAAAGCCCCAGGGTACTTGTGCTAGAGTGGCCATTGGTCAGGTACTTCTGTCAGTTCGTTGCAAAGATAATCATAGCACTCATGCACAAGAGGCTCTTCGACGTGCCAAATTCAAGTTCCCTGGCCGTCAGAAGATCATTGTTAGCAGGAAGTGGTATGTATAAGAAACAAAAACACTTTTAGCATGCATGTCATCTGTTTGCATAATTCTGCTTGTTATAGAGTTTTCAAAAAAATGTTCTCTATGATGTTTGTGTCCTATGATACCTATGTTACTGTTTGCAGGGGCTTTACTAAATTTAGCCGCACTGACTACCTGAAGTGGAAGAGTGAGAACAGAATTGCTCCAGATGGTGTCAATGCCAAGGTATGCTTTTCATAGTTTTCTGCCATGTATTTAGTTTTCTTCAATTTTATATTTATTTATATTTGTATTTTTAATGGATGTCTATACTATTGTTTTCCATCAATATTCCAGGATTCGTGTTCTCTAAGAATAATTTTTTAACATTTATCAATATATTAAAACTTTTGTAGATTTCTTATGCCATATTTGTTGTGGCCTATATAACATTTTAGGTTTTCATTCTTGAATTAAATTGAGGCATTACTTAAGCACAGTCATTGATAAAATATTTGTATATATTGTTACCTTAGTACAGTTCCTTCTTTTGATTAGCTAATAACGTTTGGGGACACTAGTATCTAAAGTTTTTTCTGTGGAAGATTTGTGTTTAAAATGTCTTCTCCAATAAGGTGCGTGATTTGCTTTTGTGTTTATGCAGTTATTGGGATGCCATGGCCGTCTTTCTGCTCGTCAACCTGGAAAGGCCTTCTTGCAGGAATCACTTGCTCAAGCTTAGATCTTCCTTGCAGAGTTCTTTTTGCAGCTGCGGTTCATTTGTTTTCTCCGTTAATAGACATTATTTTGATCGACATAGTCTTGCGCTGTGAATTTCTTTTTGTTGTCCTCCCATCTGTGGAGATTTTTTTCTGGTTTATGTACAACTATATTTCGTTTTAACATGGGGATTGCCTTTCTTGCTTTAGTACCTTGCTCTTTTTAACTTATTGCTATATATTTGGTCAAGCTATATTTTTATCGTTACAAATATATTATGTTAATGCATAGTCAAGACAAAGTGCTCTAATTGGTTAGTGGACTAGATCTGGAATTAAATAAAGCCTTCATGCAAGGGTGTTGTGTTTGGCGACATACGAGGATGTTATATCATTTAATTCGACATATGTCTCAATCACACCGCAATTTATCAACTTAATCAAACAAATCATTACTAATAGATACAACATAATCGATAGAATGGCCAATCGAACTTCACTTGATATTTGACAAAAATATAATAAGTGTCTTGTAAGGAACAAATCCAAGGTCAAAAGATTTTCTCCCACCTCGCAAAATATGAAGGTGGTTATGGTCTTATAAGTCATCATCCTTTTTCGTTGTGCTATCAAAAATGTATTTTAAATTCGTACGGATCATAAACCCAAAATGAATAATTTTTTAAATTAAATTGGGAGCGTTACATGTCTCCTATGATTTTCACTAAGCTTTCGATATAATTCTATTACAAAAATCAACAGTACAATATTTCAATTCATGCTTGTAACACAGCAATAATTTACACGAGCACCAGATCAATATAGAGATTCTTCCGCATGTCTATTTACAACGGTGGCTTCTTCTCTCCTCTCCCTCCAATCCATTGCTCTAGCTCTTCCTTTTATGTAATTTCTCTTCTTTTTCTTATCGATTTGTCATTGAAACACAAAGTGAAAAAAAATAATTTTCATATTTTCACTTGAGGATTGAGTTTTAAAGGTTATGGATTTTTAAATGAGAGGAGAGATAATTTAAAATTTTGTTTAATGATTTATATAATGAAGGAAAATGAGTTTCAGTGATATCAAAGGTCCAATGATCTTTTAAGCGGGTCATGAGAAGGCAAGTGTCATTATAAATAAGGAATAAAATATATTTTTATTTTCTAAACTATTACGAAATTTTATATCTACTGCTAAATTATAAAATAGAGCAGAAGTATGTTTAAACTTTTTTCGATTGATCAATTTTATCTCATCGTCTAATTTTGAATTTACTTAAATTATTTTAATTTATTAAATTATAATTTACCCTCATCGAGAAGAGAGGAAAAGAAAGAGAAGAGAGAGAAAAAAATAAGATAGTAAATCAATAATTTAATAAATTAAAATAATTTAAGTAAATTCAGAATCAGACGATCGAATAAAATTAATCAATTGAAAAAAGTTTAAATTTACTTTTGCTAGATTATATAATTCAAGGATAGATCTACAATTTTGTAATAGTTCAAAGGAGAAAATTATAAATAACTTTATAAATAAAATACTAACATTTTACAATAAGTAATGAATAGTATTTTTTTGTATATTTATACACATAATTAGTATTGATAATAAAATGAATTCTGAATGAGCTTCAATTTTTTAGTACACTTTAAGAGTAAAATGGAGACGTATTATACCCTCACATAAAATGTCGTTTAATTAATAAGTGCAACAGTAAAATAATAAAGATAATGTCTAAACCCCATTGGGATGACTTTTTTTTCCGACGGATTTAGCGAGTTCCGTGGGCTTATTCCCGTAGTATAAAAAACTGCCAATCACATTGTTTGGATGACAAATTAGGTTGCCCGTTATCCTTTGGATTAGACCAATCCTTTACTAAATAAATTATGAGGCCTATGCTCCATTTCTTTTTCGAAATTTCTCTTTGGTGTTTCTTCACACACAATTTCATGTTTCAGTTTTATTACTTGATGTGGAGCGCCCTTTAACGTGTCATTTCTCGGGTGCATTCTTAGGCTTTATTTAGCATATACTAACGATTAATAGTGAATAACGATTAGTGATGACGAGTTAATTATTAAATTTAATAAAAATATTTGATATAAAATTACTAAAAAAGATAAAAAAAATATTTAATAAATTGTATTAATATATGTATAATAAATTTAATAACATATTTTATCTTAAATATGTTAATATTAATAAATAATAATAAAATAAATAGTTGACCATATGATTTATAAATTAATAATAATAAAAATAATAAAGTGATCATGTAGCATAAAATAATAAGTGCATCATATAAATAATAACTAATTTTGAAATATATCGGGGCTATATCTGAAAATAAATTTTAATACGCTTATCGTTATTCTAGATGTTGGTCTATCAAGCGTATGAAAACACTTAATTTTAATCGTTGAGTAATTTTCATCAACTACCCTTCAACTTTAGTATTAGCCCAAATCTACCATCTAACTTTTATTTGTAATACAAATACCCTCCCAATTTAAATTTGTAACTAAACTACACATTTACCTGTTATAGGAGATCACCTATATATATTACTATTTGTACCATCTCATTTTTATATTTTATAAAATTATATTTTTTTCTATCCTATTTTAATATGCTAATTTTAAGTACTCGTGTGATCACGATCAGTCGATACTAAGTTAACTATTATATAATTGGTTTCGATAAAAAAATGATTTAACTTTCAATCACTAAATTGTATCATGACCCAAGTCACTAAAAAAATAAAGTTCAACTCAATCAAAACTTAGACAAACTCAATCGATTTAAATAATTATTTTTTGTGTATTATGGATTTGAATTTCAAAACTCTGCAAACACAATCAAGAAAAAAATATCTTTATTTTAAACTATACACATAAGAATGCCAATAGTTTAATATATATCTTGAACTAATTATGCTATAATTTGATATTATTGATAAGTAATTCATAATTTAAAGTTTTAAAAATTTCGAAATTTTGATTGATTCTAAATTAATTTATATTTTGTTCTACCAAGATTTTTAATCATTAAATTTTTTGTATCAATGGTATGAAAATATATATTTTTTAAAATATAATTTGATATTATTGATAAGTAATTCATAATTTAAAGTTTTAAAAATTTCGAAATTTTGATTGATTCTAAATTAATTTATATTTTGTTCTACCAAGATTTTTAATCATTAAATTTTTTGTATCAATGGTATGAAAATATATATTTTTTAAAATATAGAAGATGAGATGATATAAATAATAATATAGGTGACTTCCTATAACAGGTAAAAGGGTAATTGAGTTATAAACTTAAACTTGGAGAATATTTCTATTATAAATTAAAATTAGAGGATATATTTGAACTAATGTGAAAATTAAAGGGTAGTTGATGAAAATTACTTTAAATCATGCAATGACAAAGACCATTTGGTGAGCATAGTGAGAGCTGACCATTTGGCTCTTTTGGAAGTAGTGAGAGCACCGAGTTTTTCACTCAAAATATAGTTTCTTATAATTTCTATTTAAAATTGTAAAAGTAAAGAAACTTACATTACTGCCTACATAAAAAAATAATCAATTGCATAAAATGTATTTGGATTAAAGTTGGATTTTATATGCTATCAAAATAATCCATTTCATCTAAAATTCCAATCTAGCAATTATTTGGTCACTTATGAAACAGACTTGCGTTAAAGAACCATGCTTTACTTCTTGTTCTGTTTTATATGAAATCCACTTTGAATAGCAAACTTTTGATAATCTCATTTTGCATTGAAATTTTTAGCTTTTATTACAAATGAAAACAAGAAAAAAAATATTTGTGCAACGAACCCAAATTCAACATATCCTTTAAACAAAAAATGGGCTTATGTGGCCCATCTAAAAGGAAGGCTCGGTTCGGGATTTTTTAGGGTTTATACTCGTATCAATAGGGAACGGTTTCGCCTCCATTTAGGTTTTGCGCCGTAGTTGCCACTCGTTCCGCCATTTCCAGCCAACGATGGGTCGTCGTAAGTCTCCTCGGCCCCTCTCCTTCTCCTTCTCCTTCTCCCTTCCGATTGCTCATATGTTTCAGGTTTTTGTCCACGCGATGATACTTGGATCGTTTAATATCTTCTACAAAATCGCCAAATATGTTACACGCTATTTTACGCTTTCGTTTTGCCCATTTTTTGACCATTTATTCTTTAAATCTCTTTTGCTGTATATTGATTCAGTGATATCCTGCAAAGTCTCCTGTTACATTGCAGCATCTTGATCCTGAAATATTTGGTTCTTTGCTAAAATAAGCTTTTTTTTTCATAATTGTATACGGTGCGATTGTTACCGGGACATGACTTTTGAAGTTCATTTGACTTACCACAAACTCACGTATGTATAGAAGTAGTTGTAGGAATTCACATGATTTATGTTCTTTGCTCGAGTTCCATTTGAATATTTTTAGTTTATGCCTTTTGCAAATATACAATTTTGTAGGTAAGTAATTTAGCTTTGTATCATAAGGTGGATCTGAATTTTAACTTGCAATTCTTTTAAACTTTAACTATTTGCAATGACAAAAGATAATATAGGAGAAGTGGTATGATACTAATGTTTCATTGCAACTGGTACTTGTTTAACATGAGGCCCTTTGTTTCTTGGTTCCTATTATTTGGTGGATCAAACACATTATCTAATGAGTGTAAAGAGAATTTATTAGTACGACGGAATCCTTCAAAGCAAACTCTACGGATCATTGTTAAATGGCCACCTTAGATGCTTCATGTATTTAATACCGAAATACATTAAAGAGGCAAACTTTTTTTTATGGTGCAACAGATCATAAGTCAATCATACTGCAATCAACATCTGAAATTTAGCTTCATTATGATTTACCTCTCTAGTTCTATTACTCGTCCATCAACTGCTTTTTTTAGCATAACACTGCATTCTAAAGATTATTATTTAGTTAAACGTTGTGTACAGACTTTACTGTTTTTTAAGAATGTAGGTAAGACTGCTTCACAAATGCACAAGATCATGTTGGTTTACATGTATTCTATTAAGTCTATTATTCCTCTTTCAGGTCCTGCTAGATGTTATCGCCAGATCAAGAACAAGCCATATCCCAAGTCAAGGTACTGTCGTGGTGTTCCGGATCCTAAGATTAGGATCTATGATGTTGGCATGAAGAAGAAAGGTGTGGATGAGTTCCCATTCTGTGTTCATCTGGTCAGTTGGGAGAAGGAAAATGTCACCAGTGAGGCTCTTGAGGCCGCTCGCATTGCATGCAATAAGTATATGACCAAGTTTGCTGGAAAGGATGCTTTCCATCTGAGAGTGAGAGTTCATCCCTTCCATGTTCTGCGTATCAACAAGATGCTTTCCTGTGCTGGAGCTGATAGACTCCAAACTGGTATGAGGGGAGCCTTTGGAAAGCCCCAGGGTACTTGTGCTAGGGTGGCCATTGGTCAGGTACTTCTGTCAGTTCGTTGCAAAGATAATCATAGCACTCATGCACAAGAGGCTCTTCGACGTGCCAAATTCAAGTTCCCTGGCCGTCAGAAGATCATTGTTAGCAGGAAGTGGTATGTATAAGAAACAAAAACACTTTTAGCATACATGTCATCTTCACAAAATTCTACTTGTTATAAAGTTTTAAAAAAATGTTCTCTATGGTGTTTGTGTTTTATAATACCTATGTGACTGTTTGCAGGGGCTTTACTAAATTTAGCCGCACTGATTACCTGAAGTGGAAGAGTGAGAACAGAATTGCTCCAGATGGTGTCAATGCCAAGGTATGCTTCATTTATATTTTTCAGTTCGCCATGTATGTAGGTTTCTTCTATTTTATTTATATTTGTATATTGAGCACACCGCTGTACTGTATTTCTCCATCAATATTCCAGGTTTAGAGTTGTCCCGTTAACATTTATCAATATTTTATAACTTTTGTAGATTTCTTATGCCATCTTTGTTGTGGCCTATATAACATTTTAGTTTTTCATTCTTGTATTAAATTGAGGTATTAATTAAACACGGTCATTGATAAAATGTTTGTATATATTGTTGTTATCTTACCTTGGTACAATTTCTTCTTTTGATTAGCTAATAATGATTTGGGCGTCAATCACATGTCTAAAATTTTCTCCGTGGAAGATTTGTGTGTAAAATGTTCTCTAATAAGATGCATGATTTGTTTCTGTGCTTGTGCAGTTATTGGGATGCCATGGCCGGCTTTCTGCTCGTCAACCCGGAAAGGCCTTCTTGCAGGAATCACTTGCTGAAGCTTAGATCTTCCTTGCGGTGTTCTTGTTACAGCTGTGGTTCATTGGTTTTCTCCATTAGTAGACCTAATTTTGATCGACATAGTCTTGCGCTGCCAATTCCGTTTAACTGTTGTCCTCCCATTTGTGGAGAATTTTTTTTGTTCAAGTACTCCAACTTAATTTCGTTTTACATGGGGATTGCCTTTTCTTGCTTTAGTACCTAGTTTTCTTTCTCTTATTGCTATATGTCTAATTGGTTAGTGGTCTAGATCTGGAACTAAAAAAATCCTTCATGCAAGGGTGATATGTTCGGCCACACCCAAATTATTCCTAGAATAAAGGTTGTTAATCTGAAGGAATAATTTATTTCTTAGGATTAAGATAAGAGAAGAAGCAATTCTTGCATTTTGCAAGAATAACTTATCTCTTATTTTTCCTATTCACATGAATAGACTTTTCTTAATTCGAGGTTTGCGGCCTCATCATTTTGAAGAAAAAAAATGAATTTGGTAGAATAACCTAAAATTACCGCCTATTCTGTCATTTATTCAATAAGCATACACCTTGTATCTTACTAATTACTACCAATCCTTCGAAAACTATTATTATGCTCCTTAATATTTTATAATACAAAAATAACACCTGAAACCGAAGTCCCACTTCTTATCTATCCTCTCAACCAGACGCCTCTGCTCAAGAAAATATTTATATAGTGTTTTCTAATTTTTAAATTATATTAATATAAATACAATCTTATCTTTGACATATTTTGTATATTTTATTTATTGTTATATCTTCAGATTTTAAGTTAACAATTTTTAAGAACTTTTCTAATGATTATTTGACCTTTTCTAAACTAATTTAAATTAGATGATCATCACAAACTCATCAAAATGCGATTTATGAAATCATTTAATTGCAATATCATTAGGAACAATTATTGTGGCAAATAAATTCCTTTCCGAAATCCTCGTGGACCTGTGGTAGCAGGCCGGCAGGGTTGTATGTACTTTTACATCTTATTTTCCAGAATAGTGGTTCCTAATGAGATTTCAATTAAATGGCTTAATAAATTACAATTTAATGAGTGCGATTATAATTTAATTTAAAAATTGTCAAATAATCAATAGACTAAAATTATTAAAGTTGTTAAGAAATGGAATTTGAAGATATAAACATAAATAAAACGTAAAACCTGCAAAATATTCAACACAATATATTATATTTTCCATGTATTTAGAAATAAGAAATTACTCAATTCATGTTTTCCTTGAAAACTAAACGGTACTGATTTAGTCTAATAATATATATTATTACCACTACCACCATCTTGGAACGAAAAGCTGAGAAAAATAGGAAAAAAAAGTCCTCCGACAGTTGCTTGAGAGGAGATCAGAAAGTAAGGTTATAAAACCCGGATCAAACAGGTCGGTCCAACCGATTCGATCGAATTCGATCTCTAATTTGATTCATGGTTCAAATAAAATTCATCTAGTGATCCACTTTGGACTGATCAAACTCGGATTGGACCGACTAAATCTAGGTTGGATCGACCGGATTTTTAAATTCAAAAAAATTAACTTACAAATATGTTAATGGTGCGAGTTGAACCCCTTGTTAGGGTAAAGGGATTTGACTCCATTTAACCATTAGAGCAACTAATCGGATGTGTACATTTATAATTTATTTTACTATTTATTTATTTTAAATTTTATGTCTAAATGATAATCCTTTAAAATTATTATTGATTGATAATAAATTCAAAATATTCTTATCCTTCTAATTGACAAAGGTAAAAACTATTATTGCGAGTTTATTAAATTATTATATATTTGTGAAAAAGAAAACTTATTTTTATATAATTGGTGAAATTTACATTTTATAACTAAAAAAATTTGTATAATGTGTGATGTTAATGTATAATAAATATTTTGTTAGTTTTTGTCATATATATATATATATATATATGGGTAAAATATTTGTGCAGCGCTTTATATTACAGCGCACCCATTTCTACTCACATTTAACTATAAGCATGTTAATGCGGACCTGCATTAATAGGCTCGCAGTAATGAGCTTACATGAAATGTGAGGGAGAGTGGGCTGTTGTAAATTACAACACTGAGATAGACAACACTTAAATAGGTCAGACATGTTTAAAAAATTTAATAAACGAGATAGACCAAAGGCCTATAATAGGCTTATAAATTAAGTTTAGTCTGACTTGTTTATTGAATTTAAGAATCCTAGCCTAGCTTAATAACTTATTAAGTCATATTTATTAATATATATATATATATATTTATTATATAAAAAAATATTGTGCATTTTAGCATTGTACATATCTAACACACTAAAATTAATAATAATTTTATATATATATAAATTTATTAGTGTCCGATTCAACCATCCGGTCTAATCGGTTCGACCGATCCGACCTTGTCCAAAGACCTTTCTGGATCGCTCGCCGGTTCAATTTTTACCATCTTGATAAGAAGGGACACACAAATATTTGAGCAAACTAATAAAAGTTATCATTTTATTTTTTATAGTATAAAATAATGAGTATAATGATAGTTTAAAACGAGTTATCTTATAAGGAGAGGTATTGATGACAGCTTAAAAATACAATAGATTATCAGGTCAATTTTTGTTTTGAGTTTTAAGATTTTCTACTGCTACGTATCAAAGTTGGAGGAGATATTAAATTTTATAGTTTTTCAAAAGAAAAATTTTATCGAAAACATAGATTATGATTTCTGAAATAAAATAAAATTTATCTTTGTTTAATTTATTAAAACCCAACAATTTTTTTATTAGAATGTATCAAGTGTTGAGCGCTTATATATGTGAGCATATTTTGAATTAAAATTAATAATATTTTTTTTCAAAGATTTCAAAAAATCCTTAATTGTTTTCATATTCTTTAGTTTGGTGTCTCTAAACGCTTCTAAAATCACACACTTAGATTATTATAAGACTCATGCTATTTGCTATTTGATCATTCTCACTTTTTCTTTCTTGTTTTCATTAGTGGGACTATACTCTTAGCATCAATATCAGCGAGTCTAAAAATGTTCAAATCATAACTCAAATTCATGAATCCAATTGAGATTGATATTGATATTTGCTTGTAATGTCTTAAAGTTTGTGCTATTTAGCATGTAAATGTAATTGATGCTAATATTAATATTAATAACAAATGAAGAAATTGTATAGAGAATAGAACAATCATGAGTACCATATCAAAAAAAAAAAAAAAATAAATAAATATGGGTAAACTCTAATGCCCCTAAAAGCATACCTCTTCGTGTGATAAAATGCACTCCTAGAGAAGTTATCACATATATGTTATGCTCTAATTATACGATTATTATTTGATCAATCAACAAAATATAGAATACAATAAAAACTAAATGAAAGTGCGAAAATATTACATTAAACTATAATGTCTCAAACATACTAGGTTATGACTATTATTACTCAATAAAAACTAAGACTAATATGCAACTTGCATTCATCACGAGCACCGATCACCGCACACATCATCGGTCAACATACTTCTGTAGATCAGTCACCTACAAAAATCAATATAAGAAAGATAATTCTCCTATGAGATATAAAGCTCAATATGTAAGACAACAATAAATATAATTTTTATGATACAATAAATCATAAGTAGCCTAACATAATATCATTAATACTTAATCATCAACCATCAAAATGTAATGCAATGTCATCTTATATTAATGGTTTATTTTCTTTTTCATACAACGTTATGCCATAATCTAGTTTCTTTCTATGCAATGCTCTGGATCAATTATTTGATTCTTTTTTATATAATGCTTTGGATCAATGCTCTGATTGCTTTCTATTCAATGCTCTAAATAAATGATATAATCAATGAAATATTTTATTATATATATATTATCTTGTTTTCTTTGACTTGTTTTCTTTGACTTGTCTCATTATTGACTTTGAGGTTATTTTAGGATGACTTTGAAATAACTCATGAATTCTTTAAAGGTTCACCAATAAAAAATAGTGGTGGTGCACAAATTATGATAAGAGCCCATAATGAGGCGGATGCTCGAGAATTATTTTTGTTTCAAAACGGGAAGAAAATTGTACAACATGATCAAATAACTTTGTTGCGGCTACACTATTAGCCCAAACAATGCGATGAATCATCATTAACTTCCAACAATGTAATGCATGGTGATTACAACTTTTATTTAGTGAATACGATTAACTCTTATCTTTTTACATATTAGTCATTAACCTAACATGGGTCAAGTACAACTCTTAATCCATGGTTCATAATAAAATAAAGAAAATAAGCATAAAACCCAAAGAACATGGGTCATATCCAATCAAAACACGGGGCGTGTTTTTGTGGTGTGAATAATATCGGCCAACTTCATCGAGTTGTCACAAGCATGGACCATGTTAGAGTGTGACACAATCCGTGTACCATTCATGTGTTGCGTATTATCACTAACGATCGACGAATATGGAACGTGCTCGAGGGTCGCATCTAGGAATCTGCCTTTTTCACGTGGGATGTGCCCTAAGTAGCATCCAATTATTTAGTGACAATAATTTGAAACATGATCGATGTGTTAGGGCAACACGGACCATGTTTAGCAAAACCTAAGTCGTGTTTAATTATCGATGTAGGTTCTAGGATTTTTTGGGAACACGGTCTATGCCTGAGAGGAACACAGACCTGGTCCTGACTAACCTTCAATTATCCAGTTAATATAGTCCAAGACACGTTCATCGTGTTGGGGGCGACACCGGCCACATTTGTAGCTCTTAGGTCGTGTTATGTGATATGTGCGACCGTAAGGTTTGTCCCTGCATACACGGGGCATGTCTGAGGAGAAAGCGGTCTGTGTTCGACCGTTCAGCCGTAACTTCTCTACTATTCGATGAATTAAATTCATGTTTTCGTATAGAATTATCATCCAATCATATCTGAACAATAATAACATCTAGAATGCTAAAATAAAGATAAAAAACCATATATGTACAATAAACATTTAAAGTGGAAATCTAACATGCAATTATCCACAAGAAAAAAATATATTCAAAGGGATCCACCTAAGTACATACTTGTTTACTTATTTCATTGGGTCATTTGCTCTTCATGTTCCTGCATTCTTTTTGTTCTCTTGAAATATGCAGTCAGGATGAAGGTTTAGAAGTGAAAAAGAGAAAAAGAGAGAAAGAACCATGAGGGGAAAGGACCACATTCTTATCTCCTTACAAAGAGAGAAGAACATAAGAAGAAGCTAGGGCTTGAAAAAATAATGGCTTGTCAGAACTTTCTCATACCCTAAGGATCTATTTATAATTTTTTTCTAAGGCTCCGACTAATTAAAATTTTATTTATTTAAATAATTTGAAGTTTAATAACCCGAATTAGAAATACATTCCGTGTTCAATTTGAACATGACATGCGTTAGGCTCTTGACACGATACAGATATCACATAAACTCTATCACAAGATATTAATATAACATTACTAGATATCACATAAACTCTATCACAAGATATTAATACAATATTACTATTTGGTCTTTGGACAAAAATAATAATTTGCAAGTGACATCTTGACGTGATAATAAATAAATTGATAATAAAATAACATGTCTAATATTTTTTTTTCAATTATTTACATGTAATACCGAATAATTATCACTCGTAATTACTCCTATCTGTTAAGTTTTCTTTAGCAATATTCGATTAGTAATGTGTAGGTTACTAGTTATATTTGTGACTACATTGATAACATATTGTGCAATAAAATATATCTCGAAATTTCCTATATGTATTTTTTTCCTTTTTTATCATTGATAATAAAGATAGTAAAATAAAATCAAACAAAAAATGACTGAAACTATTTCCTTTTTAAAAAGAATCGCATCTAACTTATTAATCTACCATATCAACCACACACACAAAAAAAAAACGTTTCATAAAAAATGCAACTGTTCGTCTCAGCTCGAACATTTGACCCACAGGTGACCCACAAGAGTTCATTCAGAAACGTAAATCTACTTGAAACCAAAAAGAAAATTTAGGTACTCATTGAACTCAATAAAACGTCACTGTAGCATGTATAGATAAATAAGTATAAGCAACATGGCTTCAAAGTTATTTTACAACACAAAATAAAAGAAAATTATATAATACCAACCGGTCATCCACAAGTTTTATAATTTACTGGACTTCTTTATAAGAAAAAGAAGATATTATTTAAACTGAATGTTGCACGACTATTTTTTTATAATAGTAGTTCTTTTACTGTTTATTATTGACTAGATAAAAATATCTTGATATAGAAATGGTCTCTCCTTTTTTATTTTTACTTTACTCTTTTTATTTTTTTATTTATCCTTTATCTTTCAGAAAATGATCTTATATTTTATATTAATTATAATTACTATGAGTAATTATATAAATTAATGAATAATTTTGTAGCTCTTGAATTGAGATCTTGCCTTCGCCTAAATATATATATGTTGGTACATGCAAAATTGCTAGGAGAAATGCAACCGGCCTGTGGTACATTTACCTTACGTTGAACCATGCAAGCAAATATTTGCATGATCAGAATTATCCATTAGGAAGTCAAGGCCAACATAGAAGTACAATAAATAAAATTTGTGCATGGCCAAAACAAAAATAGATAACCACATATTCCGTTAAAAAATTATTAAACTAAATTTCTAATGATTCAAATATGCTGGCTCTTATTCTATTGATAAAATCTGGTTGAAATTAAACTAAATTGAATCATATCAAATCATTAAGAATTTAATAATCTGAATACAAAGCTTACAAGTATCTATCACTTTGATAAATCATAAATACTTGACCAAAAATGAACTTTCAAAATAATATTTAAGAACTAAAGGCTCTGTTTGACATGCATGAGTATTTTGAATAGTTAATAGCGGATAGCGATTAGCGACTAGAGATTAGCGATTAGCTAGTAGCGAGTTAATTATTAAATTTTATAAAAATGTTTGATAAATGTAGCATTTGAATCAATTGATAAGCGTAAATAATTAAAAAAATATAAATAATTATTTAAATAATTTGCATTATTATATGCATTTTAAATTAAGTAACTTATTTTTATTTTAATTATTTTAATATTAATAAATAATAATAAAATAAATAGTTAATTAAATAATTAATAAAATAATAATAAAGAATAAAGTAATCACTTGATATAAAAGAATAATTATGCTCATATAAATAGTAAATAATAATAAAATATTTTGATGGTATATTGAAAAATAAATTTCAACACTCTAATCGCTACTCTAGATGTTGGTCTTGCAAGCGTCTCAAAACGCTGAGTTTCAATCGCTTGTCGCTAATATTAAACGTACTTATCAAATATCTTAATATGTGTGTTGACTTAATGGACACACTATACGCTAATATAAATGTTATTTTTATGTCGTGCCAAATAGACCCTAAACTCCATTACAAGATATCGATATTTTGATGGGGCATTCTCATATTTAACTAACATATTAACACAATTGGATCAAAAGTTAACTACGATAATACCGAATTAAAATCAAACCATATTTGATTATATTAAATCATTAGGAACTAAAGAATTTGAATGCGAAAATACAAGAATCTATGAATTTAATTGGTGATGAACATTTGAGAAGGAATAGACTTTCAAAATAACAACAAAATATTTTAGCCTTCTCTTCTCTTTTAAAATAGAGAATGTAAAAGAAAATGTCATCTTTTCAAATATTTTCAAAAAATGTATTTTGATTATCATAACAATCTATTTATAATAATCATTGTGCAATTCGAATTTCTACCAATCACAGGAATCAATACACCCTTTCATCTTTATATATTACAGTTAATCCACATTATACTTATTTCAATGTATGCAAACTATGTTTTATTAATTTTATTTGACAACCTTAATGGTATATAATCTAATGTTGGGTTTATGATCCAACAATAAACACAAAAGTGCACTTAGCAGACCATAGTCTGAGTAATAACAATAATAAATAATTAATCTTTTATGCTTTAGATTATTTATTATGATATAATCTAGTAATAATCTTTGGCATAGGCAATACGTCATAAGTTTTATTAATATTAATATTATTATGATTTTTATGACTCGAATTTTTTTTAGCATCCCTCTGGATGTTTTTTGGGTAGCTCTTCATCGAGTGCTGGTATAATGCTCCTTGAATCTTTTATTAAAGGTTATGTAACATTTGCAATATTTTTCTGCAACGTTATGATTAGTATTTTTATATTGTTTTATTTTTGTTTCAAATCTTCTGAATGTGACAGGCTGCTTGCCAAACTTGGTTTCTAAGTAAACCAAGAATTTCTTAGCTCTCTAAATGGAGAGGTCATCAAGACTTCAAAGCACCAGTTGTTCATCAAACATGAAAAATGAAATAACTTCATCATATATATCATCAAGCTATTATTATTTTTTACCTAATTTGCTGCCTATTAAAGAAAGATTACCTCATATTTCTGACGGCTGAATTGAAAAATAAATATAAGAATTTATGGCTTCCGATGTGAAATTATGGCGACCCCCAAAAGTTATCTGTAACATCGCCTGAATGGTCAGTTCTTAATCATATCATTTTATCCAACTGTCAAAAATTTATAGGAATTAAATAAAATTAAGACAATACAACTAAAAATCTATAATCAAAGAGAGGAAAGGAAAAGGAGTCCTAAGCCCACTCTCGGCTCAGTTGCAGGAGATGTTTTAAAAATGAATTTAGAGAGTTAAACATATCTTAGCTCTTTAATATATGATCAATAATAGATTAAATTTTTTATCAATTTTATAATTTACCATTAATTATTAATTATATTAAAATGTTAAGATATGTTTAATATTCCTATAAAGTACTTACTTAGTTGATAAATTAAATTCTTTGAAAAATTATATTTTTTATTTATGGGTTCAATGGAGTGAAATACTCATATGATTAATCGTCAATTTTTAAATTTGTGGTCCAAATTAAAATAACTTAATTATATTTTATTTTATATTAGTTATGTGGTTATAGATTATTTTAATTCAGATAATAAATTTAAAATTCGACGATTAATCACATGTGTGTTTCACTGTGAAACATATGAAGAAATATTTCACCTTCATTAAATCCTTTATTTATTTATTTTATTTAGACTCATTGATTTTTAAAAGAATTTAATAAAGATGCTACCTAATTAAGCAGGTAGCAACTATCTATCTTATCAATTATAAAATTTTAGACGGTAGATCTAATAATATATAATAATTTTTTAAAGAAGAAAATATCTTATATTCATCATAAATCTAAAATTTTATGATAAATAAGATAAATAATATAATGCTACTTAATTAAGTAGCTGCACCTCCATTATTTTTTTTAAAATTATTGACATGAATATTCGAATTGGTAGACGAAGATTAATTTTAATTAAAATAATCTTTTTGAAATTTGAACGACAATCCTAATAATCTAAATTTTGATTATATGTATTTTAATTATTCTCTATCCTAAACTAGCAGATATGGCTATAATAAATAAAATATAATAAAACTATTGTACATATATATAATAAAAGGAAAAAAAGAATGTGCCAATACACTTGTACAAAAAAATATTGATCAAAATAT
Organism: Pontederia paniculata; assembly: GCA_001647135.1. Taxonomy (NCBI): domain Eukaryota; kingdom Viridiplantae; phylum Streptophyta; class Magnoliopsida; order Commelinales; family Pontederiaceae; genus Pontederia; species Pontederia paniculata. The sequence continues at coordinate 39,040 of LTAE01000419.1, read as the reverse complement.
TTTGTAAAAAAATATTATTATCTCTATAATAAAATTTAAAACCTTATTTAACCTGGATTGGCATATTTGGCAGGATCTTTTAGCCGCCCCTGTACGAATTGGACGAAAAGACCTGTTTGCCCTCGCGACCCGTAATAGAATAAATGACACAACCCCCTTTGTTTATTCCAAAAGATATCCCTGTTTTCAAGTTCCGGCCAAAACTATCCTGCGTTGTCCACTAATTCCACGCTTATTTTTGTTCCGTTTTCTTCGGAGCATTATAAAGCACCATTTTTTTTCATGTTCCTCTCTCTCTCTCTCTCTCTCTCTCTCTCTCTTCCCCCTTCTACCCCCCAACCTTCGGGGGTCAACAACGAAGTCGCCAGTGGACTTGGACGATTCGGAACGCGTCCCTTGTCCTGTTTTTGGTCGAACGCCTTCTACACTAATTTCTTTCTCCGCGATCGGAATCGCGAAATCACCCTTCTTTATTCCGTTTACTTTCTGGATTGTTTGAGGTAACTCCCGCTGTAATCTGATGCTTCCTCGTGTTCTTCATATTTGTTGGTGTTTGGTGTACGATTGAGAACGGGCGGAGTCAGGATGATGCAATTGGGATCTTGATTGTAGCTGTAGAGACGAATCTTATGATTGTTTTCTCATTTGATTTTTTTTGTGTTGTAACGTCAACAAAGTCGAAATTTTTTCGGTAGTTGGGAAGGTTAGATATTTGTGTAAATGTTCTTTATGGTGCTGGAATGAGATGTTATTATGAACTATTAGGACTAAGATTAGTAAATGATTAGGATTATTATTTTACTTTTTATTTTAGGTTTTGAATTTGGCTATGCTGAGTTTTCCCTGTGAATTTAGAGACCTTGAGAACCTTTAGATATATTTCCCTTCACCGGAGCAATTAAGCCTGGAGTTCTGAAGAGGCTTGATCCCCTGTAAATGATCTCGGCCTGCAGAGAACCTAGCTGTTAGAGATTTGATTCCCTTGAAGTTATCTTTGTGTTCTTAGTTGGACTAAAAAGCTATCCTCCGAGAGTTGATCCCCTCGAAGTTTCTAGTTGGATTAGAATTCTAGTATCTGTTTAGGGGATTATTGTTTCTTTCGCCAGATGTTGTGATCTAGATTTATTAACTGATGTTTACTGCTGCAGCTTTTGATTCTATGCTTGTTGTATATGCAGTGCACATCAGAATTACTTTTGTCACAGCTAAATAAATACGAGGAGACTTTCTTAACAGTATCATCTTCAGATTGCTGGGATCCAAATGATAAAAAGAATGTTTGCAAACTCTGTTGAATTACTTGATAACTTTACGAGAAGTTGATGCTCCCAGTTCAGAAGAGTTCATAATAATAGAAAGCAATACAGGTTTTGCTTCATTGTTTTGTCTATGTGCACACATAAAATCCTTGAAGGCAAAGAAGAATTTTTGTTGTAACATTATAGATGGCCTCAATGTCCAGAGGCCTCCTACTATTCCTGGTTGTTCTTGGTTTGTTACATGTCCATTGTTTGGCAGTGTCTGAGAAAGACATTGTCAAAAGAATTCAAACAGCTCCTAGGAGAAACTCAGAAAGCTCATTTTCTGAGAGAACTAGTAAAGGGGCTGGATTTGATGGCTCCAAAGAAACTTTTCAGCAGTTCAGTGAAAGGAAAGTGGACAATTCCCATGTTTCAGTATCTACAGTCGCTTGGCTTACTCTTGCCATGGCTGCTGCGACAGGTCTAGGATCAATTCCATTTTTCTTTGTAGAACTGGATGAGCAATGGGCAGGTATGTGCAATGGATTGGCTGCCGGAGTGATGTTTGCTGCAAGCTTTGATTTGATACAAGAGGGACAAGTCTATGGGAACGGTAACTGGGTTGTTATTGGGATTTTGGCTGGAGGAGTTTTCATTTGGCTTTGTAAGAAGGTATCCAATTTTAGTTTCATGCTTAACCATGTCATAATTGACTATACTAGAAACATAGTTGAATCACTTAACATGCTTATTCATCTTGTTATATGTTATGTTCTTATAATTATCTTATTGCTTTGTTAGTGTGTTTAGTCTTCACCATTCTTAACTGCTATAGAAATATAGTAGACATCTACTCATAAAAGGCATAGTGCATCATGCTTAAGTTGCAGGTCTTGTTCACCTTGGGAGCACATCTAGTATGTTGTATCTTTAATATCATATCTCCTTTTTCATAACTTATTGCAAATTTGTCAATTTTTCATTTGGGTTGTTGATTTTGAACTTTAAGAAAGACAAGATAAAAATTGCTTGTTGGTTACCTCGGGCTCATTGTTACTGTTATTAGCGTCATTCATCATAATGCAACTTGAGAAAACGCCTTGCTTTGTCTTCTTGAAATTCAATTTCACAAAAAAAATTCATAGGATGTTTTCGTATTATTGAAAGGATGTTTAATTTGTTGTCTCCTTTCGTGCTTCTAGAGAAAGATGCGTCTTATCTAGGGTAATTTTCACATATAGTCTGAAAAATTTTGGGCTTAATATCCTTTTTGTTCTTTAATTTTTTTTCTTATATCATTACTCCAACTTTGTGTGTTTCACCCGATTGGTCCGTTTATCAGCTACAGTGGACCTTTCTTCTAGTTTGCTGGCTGGGTACGTCTTTGTAGACATTCTATGTCATTATTATAATAAAATATGTTACATTAGTTCCGTTCCACGTCATATGAGACTACCAATCATGTATCTAGAGTAGGCATTGAGTAAAAAAACTAACCTCATATGACGTGATGCGAAACTGATGTGGCATATTTTATTATAATGATAATGTGGAATGCCTACATGGATGCACTTAATCAGCAAAATGGAAGAAAATATGTTTTAGCCGATAAAAGGACAAGGCAGGCAAAGCACCAAAAGTTGCACTCATGATGAAAGGAAGATTTTTGAGAACAAGAGAAGTATTGAGACCAAAGTTAAAGGACTACATGTGAAAATTACCCGTCTTATCTAATTAGGCAGTGCCTAGACAAAAAGATCATTGTTGAAGTAGAATTATGAAAAAATGTTGAGCTTTTCAAGTTCATTTTGCATGGAAGATGATTGCTCATCTTAGTGTGGTGAATGTGTTGTTACTATGTGCACATTGAAACAAAATGGAAAAGTATGTCTTGCATCTCCAACTAAACCATATTGGTTTCCAACCATTATATTTTTACTATGCCATTAACATCGTATCCTTTCTTTTAACTTTTGTTTTGTTTGATATTTGTATCCTCTAACTAATGACATTAACAATGGCAGTTTCTTGATAAGTATGGAGAAGTAAGCATGTTGGACATTAAAGGTGCTGATGCAAGTAAAGTTATACTTGTTGTGGGAATAATGACTCTCCACTCATTTGGTGAAGGATCAGGTGTAGGCGTATCATTTGCTGGTCCAAAAGGACTTTCTCAAGGCCTTCTGGTTACTTTGGCAATTGCTGTCCACAATATACCAGAAGGTTTAGCTGTGAGCATGGTTCTTTCATCTCGAGGAGTCTCTCCCCCAAATGCAATGCTGTGGAGTGTTATAACATCCCTGCCACAGGTAGATTTATGTTCCTCTGTTTTCTTAATATGTATATTCATTTCAAAACTGTCATATGGAAATTTAATATATTTGATGGCTGCATTTCATTCAAGCATTGTATCTCCTAACAAATACTTAATCAACTAGATATGTCCACTATAGGTTTTCAACTAGAACTTTTCACTACACCTCGAGTAAAAAACTTTTCACTACATTGTGTGAAAGTATTTCTGATAAATGTGTCAAGAAAACTAATAAAGCATTTACTTATGCCTGTCAACTTCAGTTTGTTCTTAGAATTCGTAATATTTTTTGGTATCTCTGAACCTTGCAGCCTATTGTTGCCATCCCGTCGTTTGTTTTTGCCGATGCATTCCACAAAGTGCTGCCTTTTTGTACTGGCTTTGCAGCTGGATGCATGATATGGATGGTGATTGCAGAGGTCTTACCTGATGCATTCAAGGTGAGAGCAAAGTTTTCTGATAATTTTCATATTATGATATGTCCTACTCATCAGGGTTGTCATTCTAACTTGTGCAAAAGTCACAGGTCTAACTCTTATACCATGTTGTTCTGTCTTATTCTTGTTTCAGGAAGCTGATCCTTCTCAGGTTGCTTCTGCTGCCACCATTGCTGTAGCATTCATGGAAACTCTCAGTACTGTCCTCCAAGCTCTTAATCATGATTACAGGTTAGCTGCTGCTTTCTTTAAGAAAATTCAAATGGTGTACCTATAAATTTATTGAAACTTCATTGCATATCAAGTCCCCTTATGCTAAGCAGGAGCTTAAATAAATTTTATTATCTTACTGCAGCTCAGAGAATGTCTCAGGCTTCTTAGTATCATTATTATTTGGTCTGGGTCCATTGCTAGGTGGTGTGATCCTTGTATCTTTTTCTTTTGCCTTCTATCTGCAACACTCTCTCTTAATGGGTGTGGCTTCTGGAATTGCTTTTCTTCTTGCTGCATGGCGACCCTTTCAGTTACTTCTTTCATTGAAGATGGGTTTTTTTAGCATTTCCTTGCTCCTCATTGGAGGTGCTTCCTTTTATTACTTGTGTATGTCTGGTATCCTGAGGCTCGCTTATCGCAAGAAGGCTTCTGTCAATGACCTCGGATATTCGTCAGGTCTATATTTAAGTGCTCCGACTCTTCAATCACTCTTTGCATGTGGGGCAATCTCTTTACATGCTTTAGCAGAAGGGCTTGCGTTAGGGGTCGCTGCCCCAAAAGCATATGGACTTGGGCGTCACATGATCCTTCCTGTTTCACTGCATGGGCTTCCACGGGGTGCAGCAGTTGCTAGTTGCATCCTTGGTGCTACAGATAGCTGGCGAGGGTCCTTAGCTGCTGCTGCCTTGACTGGGTTTGCAGGTCCTGTTTCTGCTATTGGAGCTATACTTGCAGGCATAGACTATAACGGCCTTGACTACTTTATGGTCTTTGCTTGCGGAGCATTGCTCCCCAGCTTTGGTACTCTACTCCGGAGATCACTGAAGTTAGAAGCGAGAAAGACGACTTATGGTCTCGTGATGGGTCTTGGATTTGCATCTTTGTGTGTGATGTCAACAAGACTGGTTTGCTTGCACACCCCTTACTGTAATTCAGCGCCGGAAGCTGTGACATAACATGAGAGTGTCAACTTAAGGAAATTGTTTCCCATTGAACCTTTGGCCTGACTGTATTCTGCAGAAATTACCTGTTGGCCATTTATTCAAAGTAAGATATAAAACCGATAATGTATACAGAACTGACTCAGAGGAATTAATCTTGTCACAAATATGGTCATGAGTGATCGGCGGGCATGACTATTTAATGAAGATTACACTTTTCAGTATTTTCCCTCGTTTCAGTAACCAAAGGAAACATAGGATGATGTATCCCTATATCTGTAGTTTATTGTGAGAATAATTAATTTTTTCAGCATTGATTAATTAATTGGTGTTGGTGAAGAATAATTCATCACTTTTGACCCCTTTTTGCTTGTTTGTTATCGGAAAAATCTATGATGTACGACATGACTTTGCCATGAAACGATAAAGATGTTAATTTTGTTTTTCATTTACCAGGTATCTCAGACATAATAATAAAGGGCAATCAAAATGTGCTTCGCCCTTCAACCACTATATCTACCGGGAAATAACGGCATCAATATGCATTTTGCTCGATTCAGGCAAAACTTGGAGAGCATAAGTATATCCTTAACGCTTACATATTCAGATCACCTGAAGGAGTGTTTAAGGGACTGACAAATGTCGTCTTATTCCATTCCCTTTTTGCAGTAAAAGGAGTTTCTGTTCCTTCTCTCATTAATAATCAAGATTTAAAAATTGGATTTTAAGATCAACGATCATAAAATTGGATTAAAAAATCGATGATTCTATCTATCAATATAAAATTATGTTTTAAACGATAAATAAATATCTAACTTTCCGAATGTGTAGAAGGTCATCTGAATTATATAACAATAGATTACATAATTATCTTTCTTTCAATGTGCAGCAACTCAAATTATATTTATATATCATGTTTTCTGCTTATTTTTCCTCTGAAAGAGTCGATTCCTGTATGTACCCGTATATTTCTTTCCTTCCATGTAAATTAACTGCATCGTGCAAATGAAAAGCAAACAATGTGTTTCTTTCTAACATATTCAAGTTGTCCGAACAAAACATGTCCGTCACGTCGTTCCCCGTCAAAGAATGAAACATGCTTGTAGACTCGATACAAGGATACAAAGTGTCCTCGCTCATAGGCTGGGATTTTATTTGTACAAACCATGAGAAACCAGGACGTTTCAAGCGCTTATGTGGACCCTTAGTCCAGCTAGTTGTATCTAATTTACAGGTTGAAAGATCATCATATTTACATATTGCAGAGTCGTAGTACCGAGCTCAAGTGCATATGAGATTGAAAGTCAGAAAGTGCAAAGTCATGATCGTCGGCCATCAGCTTTCAGAAAGCGCACGTATTCTTTTTGCAACATCTGCCCTCCATTCACTGGGTCAAAAGTGCATCTATAGAAGCTGGAAATTAACAAAATAGTGCAACTATGAGAAGTTGGAGGAGTAACCAAATTCTAGAGAATTAGCAAAGACACCCCCACATAGATTGCAAAAGGAAAGCAGTACAAACTAATTATTTAACAATATATGACAAATAAGAATAATGACATAAACCTGATTTAATGAACTCAGAAAAAACAATGGCATCAACCAAAGCAACGTTCTAGTGCAAAAAGGAAGTAATCACTTTCTCTGACACAAATGATTCTCCAAATGTTGAGTAACCCTTCATGAGAACATGCCAGGTATTCTATTTAGGTTCTGCTTACCTATTAATTTGGAACTGACTTTAAGAAATTAGAGTAAGGAGCAGCATTTTATTTGTCGGAACTCGATAAATTTCATGACATATCTAAATGATTTTTAAATCACATAGCACTAACGTTATACTTCTTAGAAAGATATAAGGATCAACCTGCCATCCATGCCAATAATCATGACAGCATTTTGAGCTCCAAAGGCAGCAATATATCGTGTTATTTCTGGCAAGTGGAACTGAGCGAATGACCATTCAGAGCTGAAATACTTGGGTAGAACACCTGCAAGATTAGATGCTATAAGCAATAACACTAAGTCGATTATTAAACTTCTCCCATATACTTGGGGTGTAGGCTAATGATATCAAGTTATCGCTTACTGCATACACAACAAAAAGTCTGAACCCAGGACCACTTAAAGTCATATTTGATACCAAAAAAATTGATAACATCTATAACACAAACACAAAATGATATCACGATTTATGTTCAATATTTTGATCAAGGACTGAAGGGACACTTTCTTCAATTCAGGACAATTGAAATAAGTAAAACTCAACTTCAGGAATAGTTGAGTTTATGGTTCAAAATCAATTCCACATTTTGGCTCGTATATTATCACTTCCTATTCAGTAAAAGGTTTAAAGTAAAACGTCTCTAACTGCCTACTAACAGAGAATTCATTGTCCTTATAAGCAAATAGAGAAAAGGTGGAATCCTGCAAGATTAGATGCTATAAGCATTAACACTACGTCGCCTATTATTCCTATTCAGTAAAAGGTTTAAAGTAAAACGTCTCTAACTGCCTACTAACAGAGAATTCATTGTCCTTATAAGCAAATAGAGAAAAGGTGGAATCCTGCAAGATTAGATGCTATAAGCATTAACACTACGTCGCCTATTAAACTTCTTCCATATACTTGGGGTGTAGGCTAATGATATCAAGTTATCCCTCACTGCATGCACAACAAAAAGTCTGAACTCAGGACGACTTAAAGTCATACTTGATACAAAAAGAAAAAAAAATGATAACATCTAGAACACGAGCACAAAATGATATATGGATTTATGTTCAATATTTTGATCAAGGACTGAAGGGACACTTTCTTCAATTCAGGACAATTGAAATAAGTAAAAGCCAACTTCAGGAATAGTTGAGTTTATGGTTCGCATTTAGACTCGTATATTATCAACTCCTATTCAGTAAAAGGTTTAAAGTAAAACGTCTCTAACTGCCTACTAACAGAGAATTCATTGTCCTTATTCAACATATTTTATAGCTAAGCAAATAGAGGAAAGGTGGAATCCTTCTAAAGAAAAGTAGAATTTTTAATATAAAAAATACTACTTTATTTTTGAGAGAAGGCAGAAGCACATTATCATAAATTAGCATGGAAAAAGAAAGCTGTTAAGGCATACTTTCACCCCACCTCTCATAAAGGATAATGATGAGCTCGTATTTACACCGGTGCTTGGAGATATAAGAGCATCAAGAGAATTGGAAGACTGCTGACGAACCATTCCAGAACCTTGATTAGTAGCTTGAGTAGAAGCATCTTCCCCAGCAACTCTAACCCTTAGACTGAACACATGGACAGTTCCTTTGTCACTGGAAACAACAAGCCACTGTTCATTTGGGGAGAGAGCAATGCTATATATCTCAGCTTTGTCAAGTCCTCTACGTACCTACATCATTAGTTCCCAGGCACGAGCATGAATACAGTTGAATTAAAGAATGTACCAATATTTGAACTGGGCGGTGTGCAAACAATCGAAGATAATTAACAACATCCTGGTTGAACTATACTAATAGCAACAAACATGATTAATCAGAAAGATAAAACAGGACAAATAAGATCCAGAAACATATAGAACTAACAAGTCTAACTTAGCTTATTCCCATCTATTATATGTCTTCAAAGAGAAGGATAGAAGAACATTGGATGGAAGTCCTTGTTTGCATCAGCTAAAATTTGTAACTATCTAAAACACACAATCAGGCCTATTTTTCCTAAGCAAAAACTAGTTGAGATCTGGCTTGGGAGAAGAAAATTTTAGTGGAATAAGCTTACAAGTTACAATTGGTCCATCACAAATCAGAGAAGTGCAAAGGTTTTATGCAGGTTAACTAAATTTATTCTGTGAAATTTATATCTGACCATTTATGCTATTGGTAATTTACTTGAAAATGCATTTCATGATATTTGCTCATGGCACGAACCCCTAATATAGACAATATAGCTAAGAAGATGGTCCATACTTGTGCATTCATTTTTTACTTCACTTGTACATTTCTCATATCTCTTAATATAGGACCTACAACAAGTTGTCATCCTTTTCTCCCTCAGAAAAGAAAAAGAGTTTGCTAAGAGAATAGTGCAGATATAGTTTATAGTATTTCGAGCATGCAGTACTATCAAGTGTGCCAATACTTCTATTCACAGTATTTGGCCAAATAAAATTTCCTATTCATAAAGAATAGAATTGACAACCATATGTCATGAACATAAAATTAAAGTGGATCATAGCCTTTGATAATTCTGGAAATAAATTTTGAAGTTACCCTTGAAACAAAAACTAAAGGGCTAATAGGTGATGAAATATGGAGAAGGAATGGATGTATATTATAGCGCATAATCTTAGGTATTGTAGAACCAAACACGTTCGTCACCACAAAAACTAACTGGTTAACCATATTGGATTGTCATATTTTTATTTTTCAGAAGGGGAGATTTCAACAGTTCATCAATCTTTACTCCTAACGATTGGAGTTCCCAGTCTGACAGTATTGAGATTTATTATCCTTACCATAATATCCATACTGTCAACCATTTTATTGCATCCTCTTTCAAAGCATCTTCAAATTAGAAGTTTAATAGAAAACCTCCTTCAATGAGTTCGCAAGCTTGTCAATTACCAAAATTTGGACTATTAGCAGTGTATTACTCCTGAAGTGGATCAAAGAACTTGATGGAGCGCACCTCAGCAGATCTGACGTTAACTAGCTTTATATAAAGACATCATTTTCCTGATGCTGCATTGAATTACTTCCACTCTTAAGATTGTTTAGCAACTGAAAGTTCAATAAAAATGCCTTATTTGCTACATTTATGCAGTCTCCACTAATATTGCTTCACCAAACAAACTTTGACTATTACTGCCATTTTCCTTCCGCAAGGATGTTAAGGGTTTTGCTAATGATATCCTACCAGTGTTCTTTAATTACATCCTAATACAAAAAATACGTACATAATTTGGTGACGTAGGTACCAAATTATATCAAAATGGTCCACCTAGAAAACTTGCAACACATTACAATCATCCTCCAAGTATCTAAGATAATGTGATAACAAATCTGAACAAACTCCTGCAGTGCATGTGTAGGTTATCGAGTCCATACAACTATCGGTCCTAAAAACGATCAGAGAATTATGCAATTTGTATAGCAGATTCCATTATACATGACACATAAGGATCTCCTTACATAAGCGACCAACAGTTATTTCAACAAAACGAGATGTTAATGCATGGAAAGCTCAGCAGAACTAGGTGCTCAGAGACATATAGTGCAGCATGATAGTAATAAGCAATCTTTACTAGCCTTCCTACCAAAAGATGAGAGAAAGAGAGAATTAAAATATTTCGGGATACTACCTCTTGTAGGCGAGTGCCATCCATTGTGTTGAATATTCTAATTAGAGTACCCTTTGTGCTTGCAGTTGCAAGAAGAAGCCCATCAAGTGTCAATGTTATACAAGCAATCTGAGAATCATGAGCATTGATAAACTTTGTCACCTTCAAACCAAAATGTTCGACCCGAACCTGCCCCCTCTGCAGCCCGGGGCATGCCAACACAGATGTGTTGGAATTATGTGAGAGGCAACACAGCCCTTTTGGATTGGACAAAGTCTCTATTTGATGAAGAAGTTGTAGGTCTGTGAAGTTGTAAACATAAATCTTGTGTTCAAGAACTACAACAATACGGTCTCGTCTCAACTTAACACCTCGAACATTAGATCTAAATGAAAATTCACCAATGCAACGACTCTGATGATCATCCCAAATCAATACCTTATTTGGTGGGTACTGAGGATTGGAACCACCGCCAACGAGAGCCAGGATATTGCAGCGAAACAACATCTCAACTATGCCAAAGCCCCCACTTTTTAAATCTCTCCTAAATGTTTCCTTGTAAGAGTCACAATTATATATGCGGAAACCATTACTAGTTCCAGCAGCGAAACATCCATAGTCCTGATTCCAAGAAACTGACAATAGTTCAGTTTCTTCATCCTCAAGATCTGCTTCTGGTTGACTAGCAGATGGCCAGGGATGTGTTGGCTCCAATGAGTTGATCCTCGTTGGAGGTTGTATTCCACGAGGTGCTGATAGTGTCGAGCTCATAATGGAATGATTCAACAAATACCAATTATAATCCAATTATAGATCAACAGAAGAGTAACGAATCCAAGCTTAATGCAGCCAATTCTTCAGTCTCCTATCAGGATGAAGAAAAAATGGAGTAACGAAATTCCCATAAGATACAAGAAAGGCTTGTATCAGCATACTGATGCCATAAAAGAAACATAATAAAAGAATGATGACAGACATCATGATAAATTTTCATACGAATGGTATCAGAGATTCTATAAAGAACATAACAATTTGATATAGCCAAGGCAATTTTAAATCTCCGCCTATGTTTATAGCCATCAGGTCGACTACCACAAGATGCATTAAGCAATAGAGTTTTTCAACAAAAAGTAATCTGATAACTCTAAAAAATAGAACTAGAGATGATAAAGATGTTGGAGTATATTTTTTCCAAAAAAAAAAAGATGTGATCAAGATATTAGTTAAGCCTTCGGATTTTGCATGAATAGACTAGTTTTCATAACAATAACATAAAGAACTCCTCAAAACGAAAAAAAAGAACATAAAGAACTCATAATCAAAATGTTAATGTAGATTCTCTAAGCATTGTTTTACATCTGATGCGACGAATATTCACTTTGATTTCAAAAGATAATTAGAACTCGTGCAACTCAAAATTGAAGATAATAATTATTAAAATACATGAAAATTTTAACAATTGCCTGCTACAAAAAAATTCACAAAAGGAAAGAAAAGCAAATTATACGGGTGTCTTGTTTCTACATCAAATTATGAAAGTACTTAGTGTCTTAAAGTTGTGCCGAATATCACATCTTCAATTCGCAAGAAGAATCGCGAAATCACCAGAAGCTCTTAACTACAGCAAGGCACAATCTCTGGGAACAGAATTAACTGAGAAAATTCACACAATCCATCTCAAAATCACCTAAAAGGAATTAAATTATAGGTATAACATACAGAAAACCACAATTCGACAACAGAACTGAAAGCGGAACCAAAACAGAGAGATGAAAAAGATTACCTCAAAACGGAGAATTGGCAGAGAAATCCACGAATCAGGTAAACGCCCAATGCGATCACCGTGAAGCCCTAACAGGTCGATTCGCGATCGGGTGGAAAAGGGGGCGAATTCGAGATCTGCGCGCAAGAAATCGTCTCCCTTTAGGATGAGAGCGTCGGAAGGAAAAGATGCGTAAATTTTTAACTACGGTACGCCGGTGGCGGCGTAATTTAGCGCTGGGCCACACAAAGCTGTATGAGATCAGACGGCGAGGATAAAAAGCTGCCCAACTTTTGGTTTCTGACCGTCAGATCCAGATCGAACGCTCTGCGAGCAGAAGAGGACGCTCCACGCTCCTCCTCCTCTGCTCGCGAGAATGAGAGAGAAAAAAGAAGTGGCGAAGGCGAGAGAAAAAAAACCGGCGAACGGAGGAAGGAAGATTGGATTGAAATAAAACTTTTGTGGATCCTATAAAATAAAATAAAAAAACTAGGGATATAATAAATAAAACTTATATAAAATTAAAAAGCTAATTCAATCCTAAAAATATCTACACGAAAAAATTGAGATTTTGTGGATCCTAAATGAAAATTAGATTGAAATAAAATTTATCCGATTAGTTAACGCTCTTGAGATCTCGACCCGAACTAAATATAAAAAATATTTATAAAAAAATCAATTTAATTAAAGTATTATTTTTATTTATCCTTTTCGAAATATTGTAAATTTTATATCTACACCTAAATTATAAATTCGGACATAATTAAGTCCAAAATTATTCAATTGATCAGTTTCATCCATCAATCTAATTTTTAATTTTTTATATATTATTTTAATTTATTAAATTATATATTTTATTCTTCTATTAAAAAATATTTTTTCTCTATTTTTTTATTTTTTTAGTTTGTTGGATGAAATTATTCAAAAAAATTTAGTCGATTTTATAATTTAAAGTTGAAATTTTACGAAGGAAAAATAGAAATAATCCAAAACATCACTCTTTTTTTTAATATTATTTTTCTCTTATACTTTTTTATCACGATTGAGTATTATTATTAGCACAAAGTATTTTGATATATAATTGAATGTGAAAGTTATTAAGTTGAACTAATATTTAATACAATTATGTTGAACTTTAATATTTTAAACTAATTTGATGTATTTGAATAAATTTTGAGTTTTTAAGATTGGTTACAATTATATAATTAACAACTTTTAAATATTTAATATGATATATTTTATATTATTATTTAAAATTAGGTTCGAAAATCACAATCTCCAAGGTTAACTTTTAATTAAATAATTTTAAGATGATATATTTAAAAAAAGTATCCAAAATTTGTAGTTCAATTTAAACGGGAAAAATAATCATTCAAACTGAACTAATTTGACCTCTACTTGTCTTGATATATTATCTATATAATAATAATTTGTCAATGATTCAATATGAGTAACCTAAATTCGATTTTCCCTGGCCATTAGAATGAATGAAATATCTACAGGAGTGTACTCATATTCCTGTTGTTCACGTGACCTATTTCCAAAATTTCTTTGGTTTTTTGAGCTGTTAATTGATAAATAATTCAAGGTCACTTTCGTAATTGCACTTGGAATATTTTAGTGAAACTCATAATCGTAAGAGGATCATTAACATAAAATTTTACGTTTCAAGTTTCAAATTAAATTAGTTAAAAAAATTAAAATAAAGTCACATGATCAAATAAAGTTAGATGATTAACCTCCATAGTTAAAATTAAAATAAAAGTTGGATGACATCTATTACAAACAAATGTGAGGAAGGAAAATTGAAAAAACAACCAAAAAAAAAATCAAATATCAGTATCATAAGGAATACTTCCAGGACGATCTCCAAGTCCTTGTAAGTAAAAACAGTATTATATTTTCAATCACCAAAAAGAAGAGTATTATGTTGTTCATTCTCCAACATATTACTTATTTTTTCATGTTAGATTTATAGTGAATGCTAATACTTTTTCTTCTAAATCTTTTTTATATCCATTATAAATTTAACATGGTATATATAGCACCTTCATAAAGTCCATCTTAGGTATATGGGTGTTTGTGACATGGGAGTTTTCAATATAAACAACTCATGAGATTGAACTAGAAAATAAACATCCTTGTTAGAAAGGAGTTATTGAATACACAAAAAGAGACTGAACAAAAAAAATATTCGGAACGAGATGCAGGCGAACAGCTCAAATTTTGAACCTACCAAGCTAACCCCATCTCAAGTTAGACCTCACGTACATCATGATACCAGTTCCTGCAATTCTAACATCTAAGAAATTGCAGAGACGTCTAGGGTTAGGCTATTCACAAAATAAACGCACTGTACAACTGCTACAATGAAAAAGTTCCATCTTCGCATCTTCGTGAGCTTGCTGCTAGTCCACCGCCACCTGTTCATGGTTCCAAGCTACAAGAATACTAAGCATGATACTGCAAAATAAGGTTACAAGAAAGGATTTGCAAATATTGACATTTTTCCATTAACAGCAACAACAGATTACACATATATAGTTTGCATTTACTGTGCAAGCATTTGTTCTGTTCTGTTAAAATTTCCCAAGACGGCATATATCAAGAATATGGACATTATATCTCATCAGACCTTGTGGCATTTCGAGGACTTCTGGCAAATATCAGAAACGTATAACATACCAGAAGATGGAAACGACAGGGAAGCATAGAGGCCAGATGAATTTTCTTTTGAAAGGGAAGCCAGATCATCCACATTCTGGCTTCCAAGAAAATTGGTTAAAGACCGACCCTGTGACTCAGAACAGCTGGAAAAATAAGCTTGTAGAACCATCACCAAATGATCTCAAGTCGGCCGGCTTCACCAATGCCCTACACAATGGGCATGTTCTTTCTCTCTCAAACCTGAAAAAGGCATTATGATGAAGTGGTAGCAGATCAGGATAGTAGCAAAATCTTCAACCCAAGGAGTAAGGTGAAAAAAAATGAAAAAAGTAGGTGATATTTTACCATTCAGATACACAATCTTCACAGAATATGTGCTTGCAACGAAGCAGAATAGGTGAGTGCATCTTCTCCTGGCAAATAGCACAAAGATCTCCAGCTGCTAGAACCTGCATATATTTTGCAATATAAGGATGTGATGGTTTATTTCCATGTTATTTTGTATTATATTTGGTCTGTCCAATTACTCATACTTTGCTACACATGTATACTACACCAATAGATATGTAGTGTAAATTCTAGAAGTAGGGAGTTGCAATTAACGATTGGACTTCGGAATGATATTGGTCAGGCCGGGTTGGGTTTGGGAAAAATCCGACCCGGCCCAAAAAATATTGGATCGGGTCGGGCTGGAAGGAAAAAAAATGAACTTGACCTAAGCCAATTTAATATTGGTGGGTCGTCAGCTTGAGCCTTTACTTGGGCTTTTTTTTTAAGAATTGAACAAATGTAAGAACAAAAAATAGTGTTGAAAAATGAATTAGGACAATAATGATTAAAATAAGTAAGAATACAGAAAATAATTATTCAATTGATGTAGTAAGTTAGGTAATTTTAATATAATTTATTATTGTAACAATATTTTCGGATCAATTAGGTTGGTTGTCGGGCTATCGGGGTTCCAGATTGTGAAACCCGATAACCAACTCAAAATTAATCGAGTTGGATTTGACTCATTCTAATCATATCACCCTGGCCCAACCCAAAAATGGCCGAGTCAAGTTGTTTGGGTTGAGCCAAACACGTCATTACCCCTATTTGGACTGCACAAATGCAGCCCAAAATCGTGATTGTTGGATTTAGATATGATGGTTGGGGTGACATAAGAGCGTGATGAAAGAGAGAGGTGGTGAACCAAGGCTATGATGGTGACAAGGTGAGCGAACGACAATGATCAGTGGCAATCCTGACTCAAACTGTTGATCGAGGGATCGGGGGTGTGGGATGCCGCCCCCTCCTATCAACACGTACACAAGATAGTCGAATGGCAGTGACGATGACAACTCATGGAAGTTAGATTTGGGTATGGTGCAGTCCAAACATGGAAATCGCCGGACTACTTTTCTCTAGCAAAATATAGCAGGTACCACGCAAAAGCGAAGAATTATTAAATGGTGGAGACTTTACCTGTTCATTTGTAGCATATGAGCCATAATGCACTTCCTTACGTGATAAAGCCTTCAATGCAGCAAAAAACGACTGAACCTGGACTCATGCAAATTTTGAGAATGTCAAAACACCTCAATACTCTTGATAGTAAAATTTTAAGCCCAGATGAAAGCTTAGCATATGGGAATATTTCCAACAACACAAATGAAAAACAAATATGGAATGATGGTCCTCTCAAAGAAAAAAAGGAATGATGGACAAATACCTTCTCGACGACAGATGTCAGCTTGAAAGTAAGGTATAGGCCTGTAGTCAGAGATGAAAAGAGGCTTCCATAATCCTTGTTCAGGAAGAACCGGTACCAAACAGGTGTTGGCAATAAAGCCCGGTACAAAAGTAAAAGGTACTCAACAAGTGTTAGCATTTGACCCTGGAAATGGAAAATTTTATAGAAGTATTGGATAAGCAAACTTCGCTGTTATATGAAAGAAACATTAGAAACAGAAAGAGATGATCGATTCACGAGACAGTTGGGAATATAATCAAAAACAGATATTGGGTTTACAGTAAAGTAGCGATCTACATTGATCAATATTTTAATGAAATTATTGATATATCCAGTTATAATCATAGACAGGAAAAAAAACACAAAATTTGACAAATTTTGAAATAACAAGATTGCAAGGAAGGGCCATTGATACAAAATCTAGAACAATGTGTCATATCAACAAGAGAACTTGCACTGATAGTTTTACCACACAATATATATTCAAACAGCTGAGATGAGGAAATCAACATTTATAAACATTTGTCATTTGTCAATTTGCTAATGGCTCCGTGACATCATTGACTCCACACATGTAGTAGTGTGGTTACTAGTGCGTCAACTAAAACATGCTTCAGATTAATTCGAAATGGCAACCCTTCTTTGGAAGGGGATTATAGGAACTATGGTATCATAACCTCAAGAGGAACTACCATTAAAATAGCTTAGACTTGGCAGGTGATGAGTTTACAATTCTCAAAAAAAGTTCATCAGATTTATCTACATGTAGTGGGATATCTACACAACAGATACATCTATTCCCCATCCAAATATTGAACGAATGTCCATTAACATAGAACTTTTAGTCAAATGAATCTACATTAAAAGATGGAAATATTCATTTTCTGAACATTCTAAAGAAATAACTAGTCATTGTATTTGTTTTATAAGATACCTTAACATAGGATTTGGATTAGTAATGCAATCATCCTCTTTATGTGAGGGGATTAGCAATGCAATCTTAGCACGCCAAAAGAATATCGTCATCTCTTCTCAAAAAAAAAATACTGTTGTCAGGAGTGCCAGAATCTAAAACAAACCTATCTTTATATGTATTATGTGCTTAAAGATAGACATATACATATATGTGAACTACAAGTATATAGTAATTCTGCATGCAATATTATCATTTTTACTATCAAAAACTAATAAACTTCTCTTAAAGAAATAACCTGAAATTGTTGGCAATTAAATTGGATGCTCATCCAGGTTCTACAAAAAAATATCATAAATACAATAGAAAAGAAATAGGGATATAAAAAAAGGGTAACCTGTTTACGATAGTTACGTCCACGTCCATTTTTGTAGTACATCAATAACACACACTTAATGACCATAGCTGCTTGACGCACCATTGTATCTGGAAAGCACCAGACAGTGGTTAGATACAAAGGATTCATAAAAAAATGATTAACTAGGGGTTTGTTCACAGAGACGGAAGTATATTCGGAGCAGATGCTGGTTCTCATGTTAAAAACATTGTTGCTTTTATCTCCTATACAATTACTTGACAGCTGACAATTTCTAACATGTCTCTGAAAACAGACTTCTTTTAGAGGGATAAAAACAGAGAATTGGCATTCTATCCTAAGCATGACAAAGTCTTTGGCCTTCTTGTTTCTATGAACAAAGATACCTAAGGTTTTGTCAATTACCTAGTTGCGTGCCTTAATATGTTTGATAGGTGCATGCCTTAATATGTGATGTAAGTTCATTGATTAAGCAGCTAAATTCACTGACAGGTGGCAAAGATATCTGCCATATACATATATGCTACAATGTTAAGAAAAAGATGAGAAACCTAAAAAGATACATTAAAGACTGGCATTGTATGTGTGAATTTAACTAACAGTACCAGCAAAAGCATGGAATCCTGTACTGTTTTGTGGGAAATGGCATGCCATAAGGGAATTCTTCAGAAACCCCAAGTGTTAGACCATGCCAGACCCATGATGGACCACACTGACAAGCTTGTTTATGTTTCTGCACAAATAATTTGCCAGTCAACATATTTGACAGACGAGAAAATTGGACAGCTTCTTGCCAGACCCATGATGGACCACACTGACAAGCTTGTTTATGTTTCCACGCAAATAATTTGCCAGTCAACATATTTGACAGATGACAAAATTGGACAGCTTCTGACAAGAGTGTTGGTGTTTCTTGGTATATGCCACAATTTCAAAAGAATTTTCACGCATATCAGGAAAGTGATATTGAATACTGCTGACATCAGTGGACAGTGGATAGACAGCTCTAAATGTTTCAGGAGGGATAGCATGCCTTGATACTTGACTTCCATTATATTCAACGAGTCAAGGACAAAAATGGAAGATGAGGAAACACCACAGACATGCAGCTCTTCACAAAAGTGGCCAAAGGAAATTGTAATTCCAATGCATGAAAATGAAATGCTTCAAACAATATGACTGATGCAATTGTTTTTTTTAAAAAGAATATGACTGATGCAATTGTAGCATGTTGATCATGATAATGACACTGGTTGAAGGTTGATTAAGAAAAATAAAACACTTGTGACATTTAATTTTGAAACGAAAGAAGTTCGAAAAGATAACCAAATTTCAATGTGCCAAAGAATAGAAAAATAGTAAAATAAATACCGTTGACCATAATGATAAATATAGCATGCCAAAATGGTGGTATTTCTTTAGGAGGAAGCATGACCAGCGGGTATAGAAGATCATCATTTTTGTACCACCAGTACACAGCAAACACATGAGTCATGAAAAGTAGTGTAATACCCACAAGCACAAATATTTTACGCTCGCCCTGCAGGAAATAGGAGAATAAGCAATCTTCAACTACTTAAGTTATGACTGACACTATGATCATTATCAAATATGAAATAAACATGAAAAACAAAGGTAACTTGCAAGTGAAACTAGTAAGAAAAACTAAGTGGCACAAGATGCATTTAAGCCAAAAAAAGCTGAGGGAAACTACAAGAAAGCTGAACGTAGGACGAAGCTTCAACTTCTTATCTTCTATGGATCATTAAGATTTCAGTGACTGATAAGCAAAAGGAATTTAAACTGTTGAGAAAAATGGATAAACAAGCTCACAACCATATTAGAGGTTTCGAACAAAAGGAGAGGTTGGAACTTTTGTATATCAATGTAAAAGTTACAGATATCAGTATTAAAGTTGTCAAATACTAACTTTTCTTGGTCAAAGAAGCTTATTCATACTTTTTACCCATTTATTCAAGCAAGTATAATTTAGCCTCTTGAAAAAAATAAAATCAAGATTATGACATTGACTGCGCACTAGCATCCCAAAGACCTTATTTTTTTAATTGGATAGATAAACATTCATGAGTAGCAATTGGATGCAACTAGGAGAAAATACTGTGTTTTGTAATAGATGCAGCAGAAAGATTTTCTCATTGTAGGGCAACAGCATAAAGTTTTCAGTAAAAATATTCTTATTTGACAGCAAAAAATAGAGATCTAGCAAACCTTTAAAGCAGTTTGCTTCCTCAAAATATCATTGGACTTGAACATCACAGCAGCAATCCAAATTGTGACAAAGAAACCTGTATGATTAAAAAAAACATTCTATTATACACTCAAATCTAGAATTAAATAAGAGGAAGAACAAAACACATATTACACATTATTGTTGTAAAGGGGAAAGTAAATATTCAATCAATGGATTACATCATGTAAGTATTACCTCCGAAATCAAGAGATAGTTACTAGGGTTAAAATGCCCTTAATGAGAGTGTATATATGGTAAGCAAGAGATGACATAATGGCCCAAATTATATTTCACGACCTTATCAATTTAATACAAAGTGGATGACTACAGAAACCCAATACTCATCCTTTCTTTTCGTTAAATAAGAAATAACATGATGAACTGTAAAGCATGAAGTGTAATGTTGTAGCTAATAAATTATCGTCAATGCCTTTTCAATGGCCAGCATGCTTCACTTTGAAGTTAAAAAATTCCATTATCTGCATAGACTAAGATCCATTAAACAAAATCATGAGGATTTCTTTTTACACTAATAAGAACATCGGGTTCTACATTGCCTATAATTAAGAACATCATAGGGTTTTAGTTTATTTTTGGATGATTTTAGTTAAACAAAATCATGAGGCTTCCTTTTTACATTAATAAGAAAATAAATGGGTTCTAAGTTGTTCACAGTTAAGAACATCACGAGGTTTTTTATTGAATATTAAGAGCACATTTAGCAGGAAATTCACTAGTATTTAAGAGTTAAGAGAAACCAAGAAAGCACATGACCTATTGGAGTAAGATCACAACCACCCGTATAACAAGAGTCAAGTCAGAAGATAATTGTTGTCAAAAGGGTGAATACAGCACTAAAATGACTTCCAAGAACCACTGAGTTTCATGAATAGATATCAACAAGTAGCATTCAGCCAATCATGCTGAAGCAATAGCACATGACATTAATGAATGGAAATCCATCAAAACCCAGAACTGTGAGGAATCAGTTGCCCGCATTAGTACCCTAATTTAACATAAAGTTTCTTTTCAAAGGAACGCATACAACTTTTATAACATTCCATCCAGTCATCGCAAATAAGAACTAGAAAAGGAAGAGTTAGCTATTGCTCTATTGTCCTCACAAATGCTACCTGAAAAGCTACATGAACACCAATGTGAATCCTATTTATCAAAAATAGAAAATGTAGACCAAACTGTGGAAGCATATAGAAAAGCATTTAGTGATCAAGGACAGAAAATCCGAAAGATAAGAAAAGAACCCAAATGTTTCAAAAATGTATGAACTATCCATCATAAACTAACAAAACTATTATCTGGGACCTATTGGTCGTGTTTGGTTGGGGTATAAACTAGGGAATAAGCGTTTATTCCTTAGTTTATACCCAAACACCCAAAGTTATACCCAGATTTTGTGAAGCGTAGTTTTGCCATTAAAAGAAATATTTATTACCAAACTTGGGTATAAATGTTGCCAAAAGTTATACTTGGTAAAAGGTAGGTACTATATTATACCCAAGTTGGGTATAAGTGTTAACAAATAAAATATTGAATAAATACAACAACAACAAAGCCTTATCCCACTAGGTGGGGTTGGCTACATGGATCATACGACGCCATTGTGCTCTATTAGTAACCAAATTTTTAGGAAAAATATTGAATAAATAATTTAACAAATCTAATATCTACTCAAAACCAAATATGAACAAATCAAATATATATAGGAAAAAATGGAGGTGTTCCCTAGTTAAGTAGGGAGCACCATGCTACCGACATCTTGAACCGTAGGATCTTTAATCTATGGTGAATAGATTTAGGAGAGAGAAGAAAAATAGGAGAGAGAAAATCTAATCTCCACCGTAAATTTAACATCCTACGATTGAAGATGTAGGTAGCATGGTGCTCCCTATTTAACTAGGGAGCACCTACATTGAACTCATATATATATATAATAAATATTTAATAGAAAAAAATTTTTTAAAGGAATTTAATAAAAAATAATTAACAAGTTAAATATTTAAATAAAAAACTCAAACTCTTTTATATAAAAATAATAATAAGAACCATATAAAATGTGTAATATTGTGTAAATATAATTAAAACAAAAAATATTACATTTGATTTAAAGTTTAATTCTTAGTATCAAATAGATAAATTATATTGTTGAGAAAATATAAAAAATATATATTTTATTTGTAATTGTATGTTTATTTAGTGATATAATTAATTTGTCATAAAATCAACGAAAAGATTATTTTAGTTTTTCAATATTTTATAAATAAAAATATATAACTTATACATACCTATCTATTCTCATATTCAACCAAACACATATTGAAATAACTTGCAAAATTCTTTACTTCTTAACCAAACACAAATGAGAATACAAATTGAGTATAACTATACCACGAGTATAATTATACATATTCTCATTATAACACATTTTGAAGCAAATAGAGCCATTGGGAATACCTTCAACTTATCATCATTGCAAAATTAGCAGTCTTTAGGTTGCAGATCAAATAGGATTAGCTAGTCTAGAACCCTGAAGTTTTACCATTCAGGAGATATTACTAGATAATAGCACAGTTTAAAATTCGAATTATGCATTTCATCCCTTTCACATAAGTACTGTTCAACGTTTACAAACAANCGGCCGCAGGAGCCCTGAGTACTCCAGGAGCGCCGACAGCGGCGCCTGGATCAAGTTGGAAGGCGAGAACTGGACGCCGTACCGTCTCGAAGACCCGCCGCTGCCGCCTCCTCCGGAGGCCGAGGCGACCTCGCTCCTGTAGAGATCTGAGCTCCCGCCTGAGGTTTCCATAGTCGGGAATCCTAAATCGGCCCGAAAAGGCCTCAAATTTCCTCGAGAAACGGTCGAATCGGATGTCGATCGAAGAGTACTCGAACGATTGCGACGGTGAAATGGAAGGAATCGATCAATGCGTAAAGGACTGGGAGGAAAAGCCCTAACCCTAAATTGAAGGTTTTTGATGAAGAAGAAGAAGATTTGGTGGGAATGGATGACTTCTTCGATGATGCGTCGCTTTCTTTTTAGTTTTACTATTCGTTTGTTTATTAAATCCCCTCACCAGTCGTCAATACAGACGTGTACATTTCTATTTATATCTATTTTATCGTATTTTCTTTCCGGATGTTTTATATTTATTAAATAAATTTAATATTTATGTCCAATGCAACATTTAAGTCATCTAATACATTACATTGTCAAATAAATGATGGGAGATATACAATTTTTTTACCCTAAATAAGAAATATCATTTTATATTAACTTTAATATTAATTAGTTGAAAGAGAAAAAAATGCATATTTTTAGTTCACCAACTAGGCTTTAAATGCAATTGGAAATCTTAATTTTTCCAATACTCCATGAAATTTAATTATTAAAAAAGTATTTTATAAATTTAATTTATTTTTATATGTTCATGAAGTTAAATATAAGAGAAATTCTTTTGGGAATATTAGGGTGATGCATTAGCGAGAAAAAAATTAGATAGAGTAAATTATTTTTCAAAACCTTACTTGTTTTATTCGTGTAAATTGAGCTTTTTATTATTACCAAATATTGAAAACAAAAAAATATTTTTTAGAAAATATTTGTATTAACGGACTCCTAGTTTAATTTTAAATTATTCTCCTTCTATTCCTTAAGAACCGTTTTCATTTTTTTTATCTTCTGATTACTTTTTAGACTTCAAAACGCTTGTAAGTATTAATGAAATTGAAGTATCATTATTATCGGCTTTGTTTGGTATAAAAATAAGAGAGGAAAAAACATTTTATTTTTGCATTTGCATCCAAACAACTCTAGATTCTAGAATAACACAATTCTTCTATTTCTTAAAATCATCTCAAATTTTTTGAAATCATCTATTGTTGTTACAAAAGCAAGAACAATTGGCAACAACAATTTTTTCTTGCTTTCTCTTTTCTTTCCAATTTACCGTATCAAATTATTTTATTTTAATAAATACATAATAATCTATAGTTAATAAATTTCTCATTATTAATTAAATTTTAATTTCTCACAAAAATATAACATTAATAATAAAATATAATATTATAAATATTTTGATACTAATAATTTTCATATTAATTAATTATATTATCACAATTATTTGGTAATAATATATTATTGAAAATGAAGACTAATTATATATTATTATAAATATATTAATTTGTATAACTACAATTAGCATTAATAGTTGTTTATCATTACGTAATTCAATAATTATAAATATATTAAGTAATTAATTATTTGTTAACTTTTATAATTATATAATTAATTAAATTTATTTCTATAATATTTACAATTATTTAATAGTTAATATTATTATAAATAAAACAAATATTAATTATATGTTAACTTGTATAACTAGAATTAGTGGTAATAGTTTTTATCATTATTTAATCAACCATTATAATAATATTAATTATAATTATATTTAATATTTTTTATAAATTGCTATTTTTTATTAAAAATATATAATAAAATATTGAAAAAAATCCTCTTTTCAATCAAGCATTATCTAATTTAATCATTATAATGTCAATTAAGTCATCCAAACACACCACTAGAAAAAGAACAAAAAGGGAATATTCTCCTAAATTCTCATAAACTTTATTCATGTATCAAATAAGGTCATAAAGTTAAGATGATGCACTGCAGTTACATATGTACAACGCAATAGGCCTTTGAAAAAAATATTCATGAACAAAGTAGGTAAACCAATGAGTCTTAATAATGCACAAATAAATTGTCTGTAAAAATAAATTCAGAATACTTGGCTTGAACGGTTGGTTGGAATCAGCAAACTAGCCAAAGCCCAAAGTTGAAGCCTTGAAGGAGGTAATGCTTTTGGAGCAACACCAGAGGTTCCATCATCTACCACCTCCTTTTGTGCTACTTCCTTAGGATCAACTCTTGTTGAACCATGGAGAATAAAGCATTGCAACCTGTTTTATTTGTCATGTTGTCCATGTAAACGGAAAAAATTCTGCTTCTTTCAACAATAGTGGTATGTGAAGATTGAGTTGATGTCGGGATTTTTTTGCTCTTCTTCAAGAACTCTAGTGTGTCAAGTGAAGAAAGTAGTTTGAGAAGTTCATCAGTCTCTCCAATGTGCATGCAGGACTATTGAGATATTCATCACTATTATCCGAGGAGTGATGAATTGAGCTGTTGAAACTTGGATATGTTGTGCCTGTAGTGATCAAATGAGAATTTGTATTGTTATCAAAAGAAATATTCTGAATTTATGATTCTGCATTGCTCAAGCTTGATTCTGAATTAAACTTATGATAGCCGATTGGGATACGCTTTTTGGACTATGTAATTAATGGTCGCCCCTCGGCATGATTTAGTGAAGTCACTTCAATTCTTCTCTTCGTGTGCCTGCCCTTGAATAAGGAATCCTTCACATATTTTAGGAGACTCTCTTTATAACTAGGAGCGATGAAGCATTGTTCTACAAGCACAACTATTGGCAATTGTTAGAGTTTCGACAAGGAAGGAATTAACATAACATAAGCTATTACGGTATGCCTCACAGTCGCAAAATGGTATTGTCTGAAACTTGATATCGGGAAGGAGAACATAGTGCCACAATCCAAATCCCCAAAAACATTGAATGAAAAATTACAATAGAGATTCAGCAAGTCTTTCCATTGTTGCACTCATATCGAACTAGCAGTTCTTACTATCTTACAAAGAGTGTATGTGCAATTCACGTAAGTATAACAGTTGCAGCAACGGTTTATCATGTGAAAATGCACATAAATGCTTATCATGGTTGTGCACAAGAGTGTCATTATGAACACATCTTCCACTTGCACATAATGGATAAAAATATCCATAATCTAATTATGGTAAATGTCCATACCCAAGACACGTTTGAAACTTATATTTGCATAACAAAAAGAATGAATGTCAATGATTCTTCATCAATCATCATAGTGCATATTTAGATTGCAGATTAAATATTTGTATCCTAATCATTTATTTTGAGACATTGATTAGTCGTTAGCTAGGAGATACATGAATGACTTCTCTCATAACATTTTCAAAACTTGGACGAATATGAGTTCAAAATTATAAGCCAATATTATATATAATGACTCGTTCAACTTGATTCTTGAAGTTTCTTACAAGGAAAATCATTTGCCAAAATCATTCTTAGAGTGATTTCCAAATGTATCCTATAAAATCATTTGTATAAAAGCATCTTTTACAAACTCTTCCAAATGCAATCTTTATGGTGCAAGGGAATATACGGGAGAGTTTGAAGTGTATTTTTTTTAAAAGAAATAATTTGGTTTCAATTATATGCATATTTTGTGAGATGTTTCTAAATTACTTTCTTATACATTTTTTTCTGAAGCATGATTTTTTTTTCTTGCTCTCGTAAAGTTGAGAGAATGATCCTATGCATCAAAATATTGCATCCTCAATTTCTGCATACACGATGCAATCAACTAGACTTCCTATGGGTGTCTTGGATGAGAACGAATGATTGTAGGAACTTCCTTGGGTGCCATGACTCGAATACCCACAAGATTCACACCATCAATTGGCAAACTATTACTCTACCACGAGAATATGGAGGCTTACACATGAGATCTCTACATCTCCTCATGTACAAGATATGTTGGCGGCTCATCGACCAATTGCACCACCTTTGCCCCCAAGTGTTACGCCACAAATTTGATGATCCAAGGAGGTCGATCCCACTCTTCAACAAGTCATCTCAGGATTCTTGTGTCTAGCACGCTATGCGATATTTGGACATCTATCTCAACATCCCTTGGAAGATGCAACACAAATGGAGCATCAACAAGGTTTCAATATGATAATTGGATCTCAAACACCCCCATGTTGCATGACGCCTTTTCACAATTTCTACAAATAGATATGTGTGCTCCATGTTGTTGTGTTCACCAATAATATTAGTGAATGAGATCTCCCAAGACTGAGTCAAATGATGCCAATGTCTATGCTAAAAAAAATGTAGTCATTTGTCCCCCAAACCAACTCAAGGACCAGACAAACCAATATGGCTAATTAACCATAGTGGAAGATTCTCTACCAAATCATCCTACCATCACTTATTAGGCCATCACATACACCAAACGATTCAAGAAAGCTCCTTGTGGCATCTTATTTGGCATTGGCCGAGACCTTAGAGAGTGCAGACATTCTTATGGATGATCTCCCGTGAAGACCTTATGACAAACAAACTAAGGACTCATATAGACATCTCACAATCTGCCTCATGCCTAAGCTATAAGATACTCTTGAAAACATCATGCATGTGCTTCACGACTATCCAATATCCACTAGTTGTTGGAAATCATTAATCCCATTGCAAAGTCCTCTTGACCTCGGTTTTGTTAAAGTATATCTTCAATTACAATCTCACAGCCAACAACCTTATGTAATATGCAATTATTCTTATGTAGTTGATCCTCTGTGTAAACTATGTTTATAAATATGCAAACGTCAATGTATCAATATATGTTGGAAACATTATGAGCAATAAAATTTCTCGTGTGCTTAAGTTTTTTTATGGTATCAGAGCCAAAATCTAGTATGGAATCATTTATTGCTTCCTCCTCTTCATCTGGCGAAACCAACATGACTCAACAGATAATCAATACAATTCATTCGCTGCCTTCATTTGCTCAGGTGAATCATAGTCTTTCTCCCAAACTTACTCCCACCAATTATTTGTTGTGGAAGACCCAACTACTTCCTCTACTCCATAGCTTCGATCTTGAAGGTTATGTAACTGGCACCATCCCCAGTGCATCAATCTCCATTCCATCCACAACTGAAGGTTCAACGCCTTGCCCTAATCATGCATATCAAGATTGGGTTAGCAAAAACCAACTAATTCTCAGTTGGCTCGTAGCATCATTATCCTAAGATGTCCTCCCTTATGTTGTTGGTCTTACAACAACAATTGATCTTTGATGATCTCTACATCAAGCATTTGGTTCGCTCTCTCATAAAAAGATTCTTCAACTCTTGATGCAACTTCGAAACACAAAAAAAGGTGATCTGTTTGTCACAACATACCTTCGCAAAGCCAAGTTCATTGATGATGAACTCACTGCAGCCAGTCACGCCCCCTCTCAATAGCTAATTTTAATGTTGTTATCTTCAACAACCTCGACTCTACATATCGAGATATTGTGGCATCTCTCTGCTTGAACTGCACCAGTTCCTTTTGCTGAACTACATAAAATGTTGTTTAGTCATGAAATCCGCATAGCTCAAAACCCTCAAGTGGATTCTATTGACGCACTGCCCATTCCTTTAGCCAATGGATCATACTCCAATTTTCCCTCTTCCCCGCATTAGAACCATATGAAGGGTCCTGGTCATGGTTGTGATCGAATGTGCTTTGACAGACGTGATGTTTGCCTAGTGTGCAACGTCTATGGTCATAGTCCTTAAAAATGCTATTATCAATGATCTCCAATTCGCACAGCAGTCATTCTTTGTTGTTGCTCCTCCAACTATTCAACAAATGCATGCATCCTCGATGTCACCAACTGTCGCGGCCCTCGGTTCTTATGCAGACTGGGTACCTGACTCGGGTGCCACCCATCATGTGACGCCTAATTTGTCTCCATATCTCCAAACCATGTCAAGATCAAAAGCATTTACATGTTGGCAATGGTACGCCTCTCAACATTTTGCATATTGGACCATCTTCAATTCCTTCCATCTCTTGCCCTCTATCTTTGAATAAAATTCTGTATATTCCTCAAATTACTCAATCTTTATTGTCGATTCCTAAATTTACACGTGATAATGACTGCTTCTTTGAATTTCATCCTACCTCTTATCTTGTTAAGGATCGTAAACCCCAAGGGTTGTGTTTGGATGAAGAACCAGAGATTATCTGGGTTCCACTAAATAGATTGATTTGATAGATTAGTTCTAACCGTGTTTGGATGAACTAATGATGTTAAGTTCTAGGGGTGTTTGGATGAACCGTGCGAGAATCCAAAAATATAGAATTATTTCGTAGATAAATAATTTAATTAAAAATAAATAATAATAATAATAGTTTGAGACATAAAAAATTACTTTCAGTAAATCTTATTATTATAAAATATTATGAAATTATATTATTAACTTAGTCTAAAATTAATGTATAATATTTAAAAAAATGTTAATAATTTCAATTAGAAGATATTGAGTTAATAATTTAAAAAAATGTTAATGATCTTAATAAACATTAATAATTTTAATAAACGTTAACAATCTGAATAAATGTTAATAATTTTATACATTAATAGTAAACTAATAAAATTAAATGTTATTCATTTTAAAAGTTAATAACGTATATATTATTAACTTTTAATTGTATACATCATTAAATTTTATACTTAATAAATATATCGTAATAAATTAAAAGTAAACGTATATAAATGCATTAATATTAGTATCATTAACTTTTAAAATAAAATTAATAATATTTAATAAATAAAAAGGAAGGATAATATAAAAATATTTTATTAAAAGTACGATAGCAATAATTTTATATTTTAATATTAATTAATATAAAATTAAATTTTTACTTTTTAAGATTAAATATTAATAATTTAAATTAAAAAGGAAAAGAAAAAGAAGTAAAAGGAGAAAAAAAAGTTAACAAAAAACATCACATCAGGCAAAAGGAAATAAAAAATAAAAAAAAGTTGGCCCTGGTGGAACCGCTAGGTTCAAGCAGGAACTTGGGCCACCAGAACCGAGGTCACGTGACCCCAGGTTCTGGTGACCTGGTTCCACCTTGAGTTCTGCCAAATGGTTCGCGTTTGGCAGAACCAAGCCTAGATTCCACCTTGGGTTCCCTCCCCAAACGCTCTCAAGAAGTGCTCCTGCTAGGTCAACTTAATGGCGGCCTCTACCATCTGTCTTCATCTTCCAAGTCGCTCTCTAGTCCATCTGCCAAGCTATGTGCAGTTTCACCATCTAGGCATAGTCGTCTTGGTCACCTTCATGACCGCATGCTTCGCTACATGTTGAGTCATCATCACCTCGAGTCACCTTCAAGCTTCGGCTCTCGTACCTATGTTGCATGTCAATTAGGCAAATCTTTTCGGCATAGTCTTTCGTCTACTCATAATAAGAGTTCTGCTATGTTCGAGTTAGTACATGGAGATGTTTAGTGTCTTGCTCCGGTCACCTCTTTTGATGGTTTTAGATTTTTTCTTCTTCTAATTGATGATTGTACTAAATACACTTGGTAGTTTCCTCTCAAAATAAATCGGATGTATTCTTGTGCTTCCTTCAATTTTGAGTTTTCATTGAGTGCCAATTTAATACAAAGATTTTATCTTTTCAATCAGATGAGGGTGGTGAATTTCAAGCATTGACAACTCATTTTTGACAATGAGGTATTAAACATTGGATTTCCTGTCTATATACACCTGCCCAAAATGGCAACGTTGAACGCAACAATCGTCATGTGGTCGAGACTACCCTTATATTACTTGCTCATGTGTCAATTCTTCATTTATACTGGAATTATGCTTGTGAAGCAATTGTCTTTCTTATTAATGGTATGTCGACTCCTATACTTAGTAATGTGTCTCCTTTTTTATCTCTCTTTCATCGTGATCCATATTACTCATTCTTACGAGTGTTTGGCTGTGCAGTCTTTCCTTTTCTTCGTCCTTACAACCGTAACAAATTTTCCTACCACTCTTCACGTAGTGTTTTCTTGGACTATCCTTTAATTACAATGGCTATAGATGTCTTGATGTGCATAGTGGAAAAACCTACATTGTTCGCGATGTTAATTTTGGCGAAGACACATTTCTGTTTTGTGACACAACATCTATCTCGACTCAGCCTTCAGTTCTTCACCTTCCCTCTTAAGCAATGCCACACAAGAAACTTACAAAAGAAGTCGTCCCAATGTCAAAAACCCCCATGGTGCACCATCTTTGCTACAACTCTCTGGATTCTTTAGCGATGGAGAAACAAGGGAATTTTCGACCCTATATCCACACGACTATTAGACCCAAGTCAAGTTATCAGGCACACTACTAAGGAATTCCACTTTGGTTCTCACTTATTAAGCTCATTGAGCATGTCGACTAAAGGACAAAGGATATTGCCAAATCATTATCCCACGGGTTACGTCCGCCTCAACACAACGCAGATGGAGCATCAAACCCTTTTAGGCATACTACATGAGCAGGAGGCATCCTAAGGGACACACAAGGCACTTGGATTAAGGGATTCACCAAAAACCTTGGTGAAACTTCTACCCTCATAACTAAGTTACATGCAATAAAGGATGATATCTCATTGGTCTGGGACTTAGGCTTTAGACATATCCTCCTCGAAATTTACATGCTAGCTGCTACTCACGTGTTGGACCCACTCACTCCACAAGCAACTAACTGGAGCCCTCCTATGTTGACGGAGATTTGTCATATCCTCCAACGAGTATGGGATGTTGTCATCTGTCATATACCGCACAATAGAAACTTTTTGTAGATTGGTTAGCAAAATATATTGCATGTTGGTATATTGCCCACTCGAACTCTTATTGTTGTCTATTGATGTAATGGGAATCTTTCTCCCCGATTAATCTATCTCAATATATTCATTTGGGCCAAGCCTTCGGATTGAAGGCCAATATTTCACTGAAAACAAAATTTGTGAGCCAAGGTGGAAACAGTCAACTCAATTCAAATTCAAATAAGAGTTAAATGCATGCAATGCACCGGTTCTAATAAATTATTTTTGATTATTAACTTTCAAATTTACCATTGGTTTAGAATAGATTAACACTTGGCAAGAGACAATCACATTGTCAATGAATCAAAAGTTACAAGAAGATCTAGTAAAAGCTCGCATCCTTATGTTGCATTCTGGCAAAGGAACTATGGTCAGAACCAAAGTCCGTTCCTACTCGATTCTGTCAAATGTGTGACTCGGAGTTTCAATCTTCGGTTTCTTGCTTAGCAAGATTCAAATGATTCATTTGCTACCTGCAACATTTAATGCTGGTGCGTTTTGTTTCAAATTTTTATACAATTTTGTGCCTTTTGTTTTAAATAATAACTTTTAGTTTTATACAACTTTAAATTATATAATATAAAACTATTAATTATCTCACTATATTTTTAACTGGTAGTTTTTTTTATCATTTTATGGAATATTTTATTATATTATTGATTATTTAAATTTATCTTATAATAAAAATATTATATCTTAATTTAATTTATAATATAAATTATTTATTTCTATACATTTTATTTGTTAAACAATAATTTTAGTTTTATGCTGACTCAATAATAAAATTATTAATTACCTCACTATATTTTTTACCGATATTTTTTAAACTATTTTTATGAATATATTAATTCATAATATTAACTTTATATTATTTATATATTTAACTGATATATTTTAAAATATATATATTAATTTAGATTAATTTTTTATATTACTTAAAGTAATTTTTAAATTCGACAAAGTTCTCATTTTAAAAATATATTTTATATTTTCTATTCCACTCTGGTTCTCTCATTTTTTATTTAAACATGTTTAAAACCTATTTGTAATAATTATATTTTAGTTCATTTGAAAATTAATTTATTAAATTAAATTATTTTTGTTAACAAACGCTAGCATACTGTAGGTGCTTATAGTGTGTTTGAGAATGTTGGTCAACCTTCAGACAAGTTACAAGTTACATGATTCATGATTGCCATGCATGCATGTTATTGATGTGCTGGAACAAAATGCTGGATATGCCTATGATTATTGTTCCAACTTCCAAGTACTTCTTGACAGAGTGCTATGCTATCGGATCAATCAAATACCTGATAATGGTAGGCCTGTCTACTTTGGCCCTTCTTATAGTACATTGACATGTCCCTCGAAGAAAAAATAGAGGATCCACGACTAACAATCAAAAGAGCAATTTATTGCAGTAAGTGCCAAAGTTTCGGCGATAATAAGCAGATATGCAAATCACAAATTTAAGTGGAAACATCTTTATCCTTGTTTCCTGTCGTGGTAAAAGAACATGTATATCTATGTGCACACAGGAACTAAACTAGCTCCAACTATTAGAGGGGATCATTATATTAAAATACACGTAATTATAAAAAAAATCAAATTTTATATTAAATGCACTAATTATTAAATATTTGGGACTGGCCAAGATCCTTCCAAATTTTTCTTTCCGGTGCTTGTGTGTACAACGACGAAATGCTTCGGAGAATTGAAAATAAGCATAAATCCGAAGATTATCGAATAAATTAACTTTTCGAACTGTTGCGTGAGACTTTTTAAGGTATTATATATATTTATATATATATATAATTTTTTTCTCAGTAGAGTTTTTTTGCATCTGCTCCATCTTTTGTTAATGTATCTTGTTGTGGGTTAAATATTAATGTGTTTTTTAGTGAAGCATGTTGATTGTAGATTATATAAGAATTTAGTTTTTTTTAAAGAATTTAGTTTTTTCTGATATTCCAGACAGTCAGAAGTGATATATAGTTTTTTGAATTCGCCGGTGGCTTAGGATGACGTCTTTTCAAACTAGAGAATTCAACATTGCATGTCTGCATATAGTTTTGATTGAAGTATATTGAGTAAAATGAATCCTTTTGCGAAAAATATATAAAAAAAATATGAAATGCTGATCAAATTGTTAGCTGATGCAAAAAAGTTCACCTACAGAATATAATATGTTTATGCTTATTAACTTGATTTTATTCTATTCCTTTGGTTAGGACATCAAAAACTCATTGAGCACGACTGCACGGTCGTATCCTTACATACAAACAAACGTATGCATGATATCTCACATTTGTATAATATAATTCTTTTGTGTACATCGATCAGTCTATTAAACGTATGAATGAGATCGTTGTCCTATTTGTCAATTTCATGCTTTTG
This sequence comes from Pontederia paniculata, assembly GCA_001647135.1. Taxonomy (NCBI): domain Eukaryota; kingdom Viridiplantae; phylum Streptophyta; class Magnoliopsida; order Commelinales; family Pontederiaceae; genus Pontederia; species Pontederia paniculata. Next base: position 4,885 of record LTAE01000419.1, on the reverse strand, counting down.
AAATTTAAGTTACATGGGGCACTAGATTCTAAACTTGGGAAATGATTTTTGTATATATAATTTGAGTTTTTTCGTACATTTGTGTTTGATTTCACTTTCGAGATTTTTGCAGTATCAAATGTCATATGACATTTGGCTAGTAGTTAATCGTCTTTAGTAGTTTAAGAAATTTGTGAAGCACTACAATTGGTGCTAGATATGACAGTTGAGACATACTTTACAATTTTCTTGTGACACTATGGGTTAATGAATTTTGTGTAGTTTAAATCTGAAAATTTGTATGATAAGGAAATAGTTATGCATCGGTTCTTCAAGCAAGCTTCATAATTTTTGTTATGACATTTGACGTTTAGCTAATAATGTAATTTTCAATAGTTACAATTTCAAATTTCTATATGATCATTATACTATGGAAATTGTATGATAAATAATATAACCTCCTATTATTTTGTTGTTGTTGACGACGATGATGATGATAAAGTGTTGATAAACTTTTATAATAATTATCTAACTACTCTAATTTTGATAAAAAAATACGATCAAATTTTTGAGAAAAAATTATCTAAAAAAGGATTAGTTAAGACATAAAAGTTTTCATGATTAACATGACAAAAATAATAATCTATTGAAAAAAAATAAGAACAAAAGAAGCATTCAAATAAATAAATTTTAAAAGGAAAGCTATTAAATGTGGCAATAGCACCAGGTCAAGTATGATTTATTTTTTATTTATAGATAATTAAAGTAAATTTTAGTGGAAGTGTCCCTTCTTTAAAAAAAATACTGTGTTCCATTTTTTTTGGAAAAAAAATGTAAGTCCCTTTTCAATAAGACATTTTTTTATCCAACAATTTTAAAGAGAAGGGTCACATTGTCCTAGGGATATCTCATTATCATTTTTTGCACGAATGCTAATCTTGTAAATTTAATTTAAAGTTGTTTAAATAATGTAAACTGAAAAGGACTCGTTTTAATAAAAAAATATTAAATTTTAAAAAAGTTTTTACCTCGTAAAAGAAAAAAAGAATCTAGAGCGCATACCCCAAAATCACAAAAAAGAAATATTTAAAAACTTCATCGTAAATTTTTTATCCCCACAAAACCCTTTACTCAATAAGAAAATTACTATTTTGCATCAAAACCCTAAACCCGTTACTTATGCCCTATTTCGTAGATGAACGGTTATTTTTAACTTTTTCAGACATGTATTGTGTTTAATTTCATAGATGAACGATTTTAAAGTAGCTATTTCGTAGGATATATTATCTGAATTGTTAGTAAAGGCACTATTTATTTCTTGTAAGAGATTATGGTAAGGAAGAAATTTCTGGACGACTAAATTGAGATGAAAGCTATTCCCTGGTTTTATTGTTATATGGAACACGAGGATTCGAGGAATAATCTTACTTGAAGCGAATATAAATTAAGCTTGTGTTCGTGCATGTAAAATTTCGTCTTATGAAGCTCAACCATATTCAGACGCGAAAGAGAATATATTAATTGCTTTTCTTTTCATCAACTTATTTCCAAAATTTATCCTAGTGATTTCTTGAAGAACACTGATGTGCGAATCCACTGATTATGATTCGCACGAAGTGAACCTGTTAATAGTTCCAGTTAGAAGATTATTTGGAGAAATGTGGAAGCTTTAAGATCGATTTCTAGCTATCCTAAAGCACATTAAGTTTCTATTGAAGTTATAAATACTTCAAAGGTTCTTTGATGTAATTTGATACCTCTGTTAGTCTGAAATCAAATGCATATTAAAGTAAGATATTTCCAATAGCTGTTAAGAAATCCCTTTGCTTCCAGTAAATGTTAGTTCAACTCTCCCCTTTACCCGAAATACTTTTGCAACAAGTGAATACTTAAGTATATAGGATTGACCTGATTTTTGTACCCAAACAGCTGCATTGGATGAGACGTATTCCTAGATACGTCATAAGATAACAACTATGTTTCAAAACCTCAGCTATCTTATAATGCCATGATGTATCACATACATAAAAGCTTCACTTGCACTTGAAGCATTTTTGCAAAGTTGTGAAAATTTGATTTTTTCTTTGGTTCATATGTTTAGATCACCCATTAATCAACATATTTGTGACTTTAGATAATCATTTCATGGAGTTGTTTAGAACTAGATTTGACATGGATAATCAACTTATTAGGATCAGTATTTGAGAGTCCAGTTTTAATATGGAAGAAAACATCAATGGTGAATCCAAGTAAGTATCTGGAATGATGTCACCTACCAAAAAAAATCGTTTGTAGTGTTTTTTTGATCCTATTTGTATTGCTTGTTTCTGTGCGATTATTATTTTGTCCTCATTCAAATAACCTGGAAGTTTCTAGCTGATCAATTAAAGACCTTATAATAGTATATGTTGACAAAATTTGATATTGATCTCCTTCAAGCTTGTAATCTTGACTAGCAACTTTGGCACAAAGAAAAGATTCGTTTTAAAGGCTGTTAGTAATTGATTTTTGCAGGAAGGATATTAATTTTGGCATGGAGAGGATTCTTGTAAGGAGGTTGATGATGATAGGTGGATTGTTTCGGAAAGGGAATCATTTTGATGTTTGTCAAGTTGATGGTCATGATGAGACAATCATTATGATTCTTCAATGTAAAGAACACTTATGTGATCCACAACCACAGTTGCCAAGAGAACTTCTCAAGGGTAGAGTCATCAAGGAAAAACTTCATACCTTCAGAAAAGGTTACAAATGACATATAATGATAAATTTCTTTCAAGAAGAATAAGTAAAGAGAAGACCATACAAAACTTAACGAAGAGAGCTCCAGAATTGAACGTAGGGTAAGTGAACAGATGAATCACAATTGGTTACATAGAATAATATATTTGTCGATAAATTTTTAATATGCATTTTTACTTGTTCTGGAGTCTAGTGTTTAAGAGCTTCTTTTAGAGAATGAATTTTTAATATTATTTATATATCTATACGTTGAGTAATTATTTCAATGTTATACCATTTCTTGATTTTATTCATTAGATGTATAACTAGATTGTATCTTCAAAAAACTAAAAAAATGGCATTAGTTTATTACTCGTGACCATGTTAAGGCAATTACTGCTGCCATTATTGTTATGTTCCAAAACTGACATTTTTTATTTTTTTATTATATATGTTGCTAATTGTGTTTAAATGTCTTGTTTGTTGTTGTAATTCTTACTTTTGTTTTGAAGTAAGCTAATATATCTCGACATTTTAATTGTATCTCAAAATGAAATAAATCATCGAAAAATGTTATTCAATTAGGTTTCATACGTCTCCCACCTATTTTTATTCATATTGTATTTGAATTTCTCCTTTAGTCACTTTAGTTTCTTCCTCTGATGTGATTAAGGCATATGCGTTCCCTTTATCAACAAATTGGTGATCTTCTACTACCTAAGGATCACAATATTTTTTTAAGTTTGGGGATCATCGAGGGAAATTCTCGTTTGAGGTCTCAAATTCGAGAATTTTTTTCCTCGCGGGGGTGAGGGATAGAGTGCTCTTGCACCCCATTTTGGGGATCAATTCAAGGAATATTTCTCTGGCGTTGCGAGTCTTCGGCCCTCGTATATAACTAAGTATTTAAATTTATTAGCCGTAATATAGCACATGCTAAATCACAAGTCACAACCGTCAGATCTGACATATAAATAATAAACATGACACAACCCTAATATTTTTTTCTCTTTCTTCCTCTACCTCACAAGTGAACCTTAGATCTATCATCCTTCCATCTTCCTCTCGGCCATTAGCCGCAGCGTCATCCTCCATCGCCACTGCACGTGCCATTCGTGGTTCACATTGTTGAAAAAGGGTACTTTTTCGTTGACTCGCCGCTGGTCTCCCTTCTCTACAGCCTTCTCCCCTCTTTCATGGAACCCGCCTTTGCGTGCTCTCTTCCCAGCACCCTCTCCCTCTCTTCCCATTGCCCTCTCTTTCTTGAGGAAGATAGCCTGCCCTCAGTGGCTCTTCCCTCCGTGTATACTTGGAGGGGTCGTCACCCCCTCATTGTTCACAGATGAGAGGTAGTTCCATATTATCATCCTTTCTCGAATTTTTTTACGTTTTTTTTATTGAACAAACTAATATTTGTCATATTAATTATTTATCTTTTATTTTTTGTATAAATGACATGCGAAGATCAATTCGTCTCTGATTCGGTTGGAAGTAATCAAGTTGCACTTGAACCATCTCCAAATCAAAAGAGGGGTGCACAAGTATCACTACAAGAAAACTCCTATTTTCTTACCGAAAATTCTGACGGAATAAATTCCCTCAAAAATATTTACCGATATTTTTGAGGGAATAACTACCCCTCAGAAATTCTGACGGGTAAGAAAACCCCTCAGAATTTTTGAGGGGTCAAAAAACCCGTCAGAAATTTTCTGACGAGCTGTCTAGCCCGTCAGAAAATTTCTGACGGGTCCTTGGACCCGTCAGAACTGTACCCCGTGGCGACTCACCCGTGAACTTTACCCCGTGACCAGTCACGGGGTAAACGTTCTGACGGGTCAGATGACCAGTCAGAAATTTCTGACGGGTCAACAAACCCGTCAGAAAACTTCTGACGGGTCATCTGACCCGTAAAAAATTTTCTGACACCACCCCGGGGCCACCCTTTCTCTTCTGTTCGCCCGTGATCGCACCCGTGAACCGCACAATTATTTTTGTTTCCGACGAACTTTTCTCTCAGAAAGTCCGTCAGAAATCTGCGAATAAATCTCCTCCCTCTTTTCCCTCCTTCCGCTCACAATTTTCGGCTTCTTCTCCGGCATCTTCTTCGTTTTCTCCGGCAGTCTTCGTTTTCTTCGGCAAAAAAAAGCAAAAATCTCTTCCTTTATTTCGGCAGGGGCGGCGGCCG
>LTAE01000418.1:75548-118091 GCA_001647135.1 Pontederia paniculata | reverse complement strand
ATATATATATATATGTAAGCTTCTTCGTTTTGAAAGAAACGAAGAATCGGTTAATAGAACTTTTTAGTTTTGATTGACTTTTTAACCCTTTTTTTAAATCAGATTACAATAAAATGTGTATTTAAGGCTCGATAGAAAAAAGAAATTGATTTTCGTGCAAAGGGTTTCTTAAGTTTTTCTATAGGTCAAAATACATGAATTCATTATGTTTTATTTATCATAGGCTCTAATTAATTATATGTTATTTTGGCTTTTGTCTTCACATTGTGTGTGTGCAGCGTGCAATAATTAATAATAATTTTAGATTAAAGTGGTTGTAATTCTTTTGTCTTGATACCGATATTTTTAAATCAATTATTCCTTAACTCCTATCTATATACATATATAAGTTTAAAGAGCGTATCAAATCATTTTCGTCTAAAACACATGTCAAGCGTCATTAAAAAAATATATAATAATTATATTTGTTATTGTGAAAATATGAGAATTTGTTGATATCATCAACTTTCATAAATGGATAGTCAATTTTAATGTTTTATTATGTTGTCACGTTATTGTTTCCGACATCACCAATAACCTTATGATTTATATAACTGATGAAAGTTATCGAATAAAGGAAAAGAGAGTGATACTTGGGCCATTTAAACATGCTTTAAACAAAAAAATGTGCTCATTAAATCATATATTATAATGTGGTCCAACTTCTACTCATATGATAGTTTAAATATATTAATGTGAGTGGATTGCTGTGAAAATAATCATTTTGAGATTTTTTTTATTTCTTATTATTCTCATATACTATGCACAACAACAAAAATGATACTTAAAATTTCCAAACTCTACGGGGCAATTAAATTTTCATCAATCAATAAAGGAATCTTGAGCAACACTTTTTAATTCGTAAAATATAAAAAGGAAAAAAAACATGTTATACCGAGGCCCATTAGTCGGCCTATTTATGCCAGTTGTCGTACTCAAATGGATTAAGGCCTGGTAAATTTGTTTGGGCCATAATTTTTTTTTTCTCTTTTGCTCTTGCCACAATTTGGATTCGTCGTTGTCGTCGTCGGAGGTTTGGATCGATCGCCGGAGCAAAGGGAAGGATGATACTGGCGGTTCTGTTCGCGAACACCGACGGCAACATCCTCATCGAGCGGTAAGGGATCCCTCTCCCCGATCTCTCCTTTTTCTTCTCCGTGATCTCCGTGCTTAGAACTGAATTCTAGATCTTTCGCTTGTAGTATGAACGATTCATGGGTTTTTCTTTTGCGAACAATTGTGATCTCTGTGCCTTGAATCGAGAATTTGTTAAAAGAGTGGTTGCGGTAATTGGATGTAGCTGTTGACGAAGCGTATGCTACGATTTGATTCCGTCGATTGGCCGTCTGCGGCATATAAGTGTGAAAAGGGGAGGTTTTGATATGAAAAGATGGAATTTTTTTTCTCATTTATTCCTTTCTTTTTGCTTATTGCAGGTTTCATGGAGTTCCTACAGAAGAACGGCTGCACTGGCGTTCTTTCTTAGTGAAGTTAGGAGCAGAGAATCTTAAGGGAGCGAAGAATGAGGAACTATTTGTTGCGTCTCACAAGTATGTGGATCACACTCCGTATTGAGCAACATGTTACTTAGTTACATAATGCTGGGAACTTTTCTAGTTCTTGTTGGATGTTGCTAAATAATTGTAGATTATGTTCTGATAGAAGAAGAGTGCACTAGTTCCTGAGCTGATTAACATTGCTAGGATAGCCTTAGAAATTGTTCCAAATGTGTACAAACTGCAAAAAGAAAAATAAAAAAAAAAGAGTAGTCTTGTACATTATTGCAGTGAATTTTATATCCACAGGGAAGAAGTTTGTTATAACTCACCAGACCTTCCTTATTATGGTTTGAGTAAGTTGGATATGCTAGGATAATTTTGATGTTATTTTCCAATTATTACAGTTCGTGAGTTACCGGACATTCATTCCTTAAAATTATATGATTTATCTCTGCAGTATTTATATTATTGGGTTCTGTATATTTCATGTGTGCTGTTGCACACATACATATCATATTTGATGGATGAAATGGGAACTGATATTGGGGCATGTGTACTACCATGATCTTTTCAGTCTTTGGTATTATACCCATTGTTGCTGGTTCTTTTCTTGTACTAGCTTAGAAGCCCATGACCAATGTTTCTTAGCTCTTTCTCTTGACTTCACCATATTACTATATGAATTTTCATGGTGCGTTAAAGATGCTTACTTTTTCGAAAATGTAGTAATATATTTCAGGTTATGTGCCGTTTTCATGCTAACCAGCTTGTGCATCACAATTTATAGATTTCCCTTGCTTTCAGATCAGTCTACATTGTCTACACAATGTTAGGAGATGTTTGCATATATGCTGTTGGCAAAGATGAATATGATGAACTTGGCTGTGAGTATCCCACATAGAATTTGCTTGCTATTATGTTGCACTTGGAAGACATGTCTAATGTGACTGTCTCTTTTATATATTTGTGTTGTAGTGACAGAAGTCATATTTGCAATCACATCCGCGGTGAAGGATGCATGTGGAAAACCTCCTACTGAACGTCTTTTCCTCGACAAATATGGAAAGATCTGTTTATGCTTAGATGAGATTGTCTGGAAGGTAACTTCAGATGTGCTGCACTCTTAATCATTTTCTCTCCAAGTGTTCAAACAGTTTTCTCCGGCATCATTGAAACTAAAGTTATACACTCATTTTTTTGGTTTCACTCTTCAGATATATCTACATTATTGTCATTAATACCAAACTGCTTACCTCTAACGATCTAGTCAATATATAAAAGTGACTTGATGAATCATTGGATTACGGCAAAGCAAACACAGAACACGTTGCTGATATGCAAAGTCCATTTATTAAACTTCCAGTATCAAATATACAAATCTCTTTTGCCCAATCTTCTATTTTTGACTTAATTTACATGTTTCTAGGGAGAACTGGAGAACACTGACAAGGATAGGATAAAAAGGTTGATAAGGCTAAAACCTCCTACTGAGGTGTGAATGGTAATTGGCTTGTTCTAGCCTTCATTTGATTTGTAATAGGACATTTGAGGTTCTTATGGCAGTTCATGTTATTTTCTCTTGAATTTGGTCAATCCACTGTATTCTATACTTCCGCAAATTCTGTTGCCTATTTGTATATTTGAGTCCATTGTTGCCTGTGATATTTGCCTTGTTGTTTTTGGATTTAACACGAGATTGTAATTTAACTAGTATCGTGTTTGAACTGTGATTGTCCTTGGCTAACTGTATACAATCAATTGGATTTTAAAGTGCAGATGTTTCATAGGCATTTGTTGAGTTCGTTCCTGAATCCATGACGAGGCTAGTCTTTTCAGAAACATGTCGCATAAACAGTGACTTTTGTTGTCAACGTTTGATGATGAACTGAAACTAAAAAAGCAACTTTATATTGATATATATTGTTGCAGCAGAAGCTCTTTCAGGAAATAGATGTCATGCAATTTATGCTTATCATTGTCGATAACAGTTGAATTCTTCCATGCATAAACACTTGAATTTTCTTTCTATGGAGAAATATAATTTTATTATACCTCAAGCAGTAAACTGTGCATTCTGTGACAAAGTAGCAAGATTTAACGCCGGCCTACTTCACATGTCATGTCCTCTCTGAACTTTATCTCTTATATGTCTCAATGATGAACGTAGTTCTACTTAAAATAATTCTTCCATATTAAGCTCTCTCGTGAGCCATGCCGAGGTGAAATATATACTTGAACCTTGCCAAATAAGGTGTCATCCCTGTCTATAAGAACCACCAAGCTGAGAACATTTTATTATTCTCTCCAACTGTGATGATGCATTTATCCAACTCTATAGATCCTTCTGCTCCTACTCAATGCCATGACGCTGTTCCTGGCATGGATGTCGACGGAGCGTGGTGGCCGACGGCGTTGCGAGAGGCCGGCGTGCCTGGTGCTGTTCAATAACTGTGAGCCGGTGCATCAGGTCGGGAGGTGGGTGCGCGGCATGATCGAGGCCGCGCTGGGGGCGGAGGAGGCGGCCGGCCGGTCGCGTGCTTTGAGCAAGAAGCAGCGTGGAAGTCCTGGAGAGGTGTTATGGGGTTCAAAAACGAGAGCATGGTGATTGGCAGGGAGTGCAGCAAGGTCGCTCATGGCGGCGGGTGCGCCATGAGGGTGCTTCGCTTCGACAACATGACCTTCTGTGATCAGGTTGGTCCGCTCATCACCTTAAATAATCACGTAGTTGTTGTACGCACACACAAAAAAAGTATAACATGTTATGAAACAAAAAAAAAAAAGAACGATCAAACGAAATTCTGCATGATAAACAATTTATAGAAAAGTATGAAATTAATAAAAGCATTTCATTTGTAAACGAATAACTTAAATTTGTTCATCTAGTTAGAGATGATGAACTACTTCTTTGTACTTACCAACTCTAACAATGAACAAACGCTCATTGAGATTGGCGCACAACATATTTTGAGCGTAGAATTTTAACTTAGTAAACTCTATTTAAGATATTTAATAAATATATTTCAAAATAAAATTTTAGAAGTTACACAACAAAATACTATAGAGAACTCTAATTAGCTATATATTATAGAATTTAGCGGTTAAACATTTTGTAACACCCTGAAAACGAGACATCGCACACGCCCGAATCGATATTTGACATGCGGTTCGATGCTTCCCGGGATATCACGTCGATATAATATTTTTTTCTTCATCTTTGATCTACAACAAGAATAAATATATCATTAAGAATTACTATCAATCAACGAAAATTTAATAACAATTAAAGAAGATGTCATAGACTTAATTTCACCATGTGCAAGGTCAATCGGTCATGAGCTTGATTATCGATTTCAATCTATCAGTTTGATCATCAATTTGATCAACCACCTACATGATACGTGCAGAAAAAATTCATCCCACGAATTTGCACCCATTATGTAAGTCATAACAATATGAATGACACACTATGGTTCTTTGATTAAAAGTCATTTTAATCATAAGACAATGAGATACTCTAATTCAATATTTAGGTATAATATACACATCAATAACAATATAATAATAACAATGATAATCTATCAATATGATCAATATATATGTAATCATGACCTTATATAACTTTTATGCATCAATGAAATAATATCAATTAAGTCGTTATATCTTGGACTTTATTCATTTTCATATCAATCACATTAGCTAATATGAACACTTAATATATTAGGCTTCCTAATGTTCAATATGTCCATGCTAGACTTATCTTGTTTGTTATCATTTGATGGTCGGAAGTCCCTTTTGTGACTTTCTTAAGTCGTCCCCATATAGTCATTCCCATATGAAGTCGGCCTCATTTCAATATGAACATTTCTCATTTCAATAACAATCTGAATTTGTGATCCATCAATAACAATAACAATGAAGTTCATTGGATATTTTATCCATCAACCATCAAATGAGCAACCATATGTTCATTTCAATCAATTTATATGAGCCATTAACAATCATGGAAGGATTTGGATAACCTTTGTCGGCCAATGTGGTTAGCTAAACCATTTGACGCATTTGCTCCCATGACATTCCGAGGTAAGCATCCCATATCATTTATAATAACTTATGCTTGATGTCCACTTGCCTTCTTAACGATAATTCCACCAATTTACATAGCATTTAGGCACATATCATATGGCAATGTAAAATTCCAGCATGTATCACAACTTGATAACTCATCAATTCAAAATTCATAATTTTATTTATACAATTACAAATCATATGAAACTGACTCCCTTTGAAATTATATTTAAGCATCTATGTTCATATTAAATATTCATTTATAATCATGCTTTTCCAATTAACTATGTATTTTATAAAACAATCATGATATAGTTCGAAACAGTTTGACAGGGTCTTGGTATTTTGATCATAACTCTCAAAATATAACTCAGAACAAAGTGAAATCAATTCCTACAACTATTGCCTAGTTAAACTGACCTCAAAACAGAAGGTACAAAATTTAGACAAAAAACACTACATGTTGCTATATTTCAATAAACCACAAATATTCATATGAATCATGGTCTCCTATGCTAAGCAATAACAATTATCTTAATCCATTATCAAATTCATGATCATAGATAAGAGAGATTAAGATATCCCCTTATATACATTTTTATCACTATGATGCATTCTTTCCCTTTGGAGTCCATCTTTCTCCCTTCTTCCCATTTCTTTTGGATCTTCTTTTCTTCCTTTCCAAAGATCCCAACAACATTTTCTTCTCTTTCTTGATGTCATTTTGCTCCTATTACCATTCTTCCTTCTTATTGTTCTTTGCCAAAACTCGTTTCTTCCTCCTTGCTATCTTGGTGCAATTTCGGAAAATTGAAGTTCAATTTCGGATTAAGACTTAAGGGGGCTGAGTTTCCTATGTTAGAGTTTGCCAAATGAAAAAAAAAGATATTTCTGGTTATAGGAAACTTTTATATGAAGGGAGGATGAGTTTTAGTGAGTTCGAGAGTCCAATGATATAGCTTCTGAGATTGTGAGTCCCACTTTTTTTCCTCCTCTCACTTACATATATATATATATATTAGATATTACACATTTATTCATAATATTTCTAATAGATCATCTTTCTCTCTATCAAAATAAATATTTAATTTCTAAATACAACATACAATATTTGATTTTAAATATTTCACAGCTCTAAGCTCCCTTAGTATTTTTTTTCAATTTTATTAGCATTTTTGCTTTATTTTCATGGTAAAATATATTTTCATTTTTTTTAAAAAAACTGAACATTATTATTTAAAAAAAACACAAAATAGTTATTATGATATAAAACTATTTTGATTGCAAACTTTATCTTTATATTTATTTATGAAATTTTGTAATCATAAATTAAATCAACTATTATATTTACCAAATACTTTTTATTTAATTTACAATCAAAATGCTATTTTTAAATGAGTCTGTTATCTATTAATCAAATTGCTATTTTCTTTCGTCAATTGTCCTCTTAATCAACGATACAGAAAAGGTTTACCAATTATAAAATGTTGAATTGGCTAACATATCAACATCATCATCTCTCTCTTCCTCCGACTATGGAGGAGAGAGTGGGAGGGCCCCCATTATGACCGATGTATAGTTAGGAAAATGAGTTATAATAAGTAGTAGAGTTTGATAATCATTTGCATATATTTGTCCTTAGTACAAAATTGGTCGGGTAATTATTCTAAAATTTGTTTTAAAATTATTTGACATTGTATCAATAAAATATAGAGATGTGCCTCGTGTCGGATCGGCATGAGCGTCACGCTCAGGATGCGTGGCAGCCCTGCTCGGTACGACCATTGTCCGGGCACATCGTGCTTGGGTCATCTTGTGTCCTGCCAACCCATTGAAGATTTCGGCTCGGCACGATACATGACCCGATAGCTCGGCCCGTCCGAGATGGTACGACCAAGTTCGCATTTTTTTTTAATTTGCGGCCCGACCCACTTGGATGCATGGGGCATGCGTATATATATATAAGCAAAATATATAGAAAAAATTTAGAGGGGTAGGGAATTAAACTCAAGAACTCAAGAGGTTAATGCAAATCATCTAACCACTAAAGTGAGATAATTATATATATTTTTTAGAATTTTTTATTTATTAACTACAGTTATTAGTATATATATACTTTTAACTTTGGTAGCCGCCACTATATATATAATAATTTATACACTTAATGTATGTAATTATGATTCACTCTTACATATTAATAAATTAAAATTTAAAACTGATTAAATATTAATTTTAAAAAATAAAGAAAAAATGGTGATCACGGCCGGGTCTATCAAAATCATATTAGGCCGAATTCGGATCGTATGTTTTAACACGAAATGACACGACACGATAGCAGCACGACGCGGGCACGAGCATGAACACGGATTAATCAATAAAGTCCATTTATATTAACATAAAAAAGTATAAAATTGAAGTTGAGATACTACGTCATTTTTTTATTTGTACGTCAGATTTCTATTTCTAACGGCTGCAAAGTGAAGAGAACTGCACCAAATTGGCTTATCGTGACCATCACACTGTCCAAGATAACGCACATAAAGTCATAATAAAAGTGATATGAACGGTCCGCTAGCTTGTGATGGATACAAGGAAGGTGTTGGAAGTAAGCCTCCTCCTCCTCCTCCGTATCGTTCTAAAACTATAGAGAAAGTACATTTGGCCGTAGTAGATCCAACTGTTGGGTGCAAAGATTTAGCAACTTTTCCATAAATCCTTAGCTTTAACGTGGTATCTACTGTCACTCACAAAATCATGAGCTTATACTATCCCCACCCCCCACCACCCAAAAAGAAAACTCATCAGCTTATGTTCTGCCACTTACATACAGTGACTAACTTTCAAGATCTTTTTTGGATGAAAATATTTTTTAAGAGAAAAAAAATCGTCATTTTCTTGTGCTTAGTAATTAGAAAAAAATTTGGTTAACGTGAAATTGCACCATGAATTAGCTACCAACGATGGGAAAGAGAAGTAGAACTAAGGCTAATGATAACGATGGTCGGGAGGGAAGAAATGAACAAGCAAATATGTCATGCTATTTTCAAGAGTGAAACTGATGATTTCTAGAAGGCATATTAAAGGTGCATTTCAAAGATCTTACTTGTAAGTTACAAATTTTGAGTGATTTTTATTTAAATTCTTTTTGTCAGAAATAACTATTTTCGTTGTTTTTTTTGGAACCAAGTTTTTTTTTTAATTTAGATTTTCCCGAGACCAATATAAATCCACCACACTCCTAACCATCATTAACCTCACTCACATGTTGCATGTTTGTCTCAGGATAAAAATTGACACTTCCTCAACTCTTGATGTTATACATATGAGGTACAATGAATTGTTTACCTTTCTGCAACTTCTGGTACGGTACCATATATGTTGCAGACTACTTGGCTAAACATGGAAGAGCCTGAATTTCCATTATTTGTGTGTGGAAGTTTCACCTCATAGAGGACCTTAATGGACATTATGCTGATTAGATATATTCTGCTTTTCCAAAACAATAAGAACCAGACATTCTACATTGCATTCAATCACATTGTAGAGACCGAAAATTTAATCTTCTCCATTGGAAGTGGCATTCAAATAACAAGACTACAAAGTTAGAAAAAGAAAAAAAGAACTAATGGTATGATCCTAATCTCAAATTCCTAAACACTCATATTTTTAAGAACAAAAAAAAAAACCAAAAGCAATTCCAAGTCTACCGCCACCGCCGCCCGCACAGCTCCAAAACCACACGGTCGCCTTCCGTCCACGTGTCTAAATTTCGACATCAACGCCCCCGACGACCCACCACCCGTCGACGCGTGTCCAACTCAAGGCGGGCCCAGCCCGGTCCAGAGCCTCCTCAACGTGGGGGCCCACAGGGCGGCGGCCCCGAGGAAGACTTTGGGCCCCGTGTCTGGGCTCCGCACGCCCGTCACATGACGCCCACGTGGTGGCCCAGTTCGCACGGTCCACCGTGCAACTTTGACCCACCCATCCAACCCCACACCAAGTCCCATGCCGTGCCGGGACCACGACGACAACCACCAATGGGAGCTCGAAAAAGGTGCGCAGTGGGAAAGCGGGCTCACGTGCGCACGTGTGTACCACCCCTTTTCTTTCTTTCTTCTTTTACCCTCTTCCCCCTCCGTCAAATGAGTTATCCATCAGGATAAAAAAAGGAGATTTAAAAAATAATTAAAAAGGTTTTGGTTCTTTCCCCTTTCCCCCCTCCTCCTCTTTGAGCAATTAAAAAAGTCCGGAGTTAGAAGAAAAAAAAATTATTAGAGGGGCAAAACTGTAACATCTCTAATCAAGGCGTGATATTGTCCGCTCTGGGCCTTAGCCCGCACGGTTTTACCAAAACGCGTCACACCGAGTGAAGAACATGTTCTCATATATACCCAGCATCTCTCTCGTGACTTGTGCATGTGGGACTAATCCAAGGCATGCCTCTTGCATCCTCATGTAACATCCCTAACCAAAGGCGTGATATTGTCCGCTCTGGGCCTTAGCCCGCACGGTTTTACCAAAATGCGTCACACCGAGTGAAGACTATGTTCCCATATATACCCAGCATCTCTCCCGTGACTTGTGCATGTGGGACTAATCCAAGGCATGCCTCTTGCATCCTTTCCCCCTCAAGGGGCTCAAGGTCCTCGTTGAGTGATCTCCCACCATGACACAGAGGCCCACGCGGAGTGGCTCTGATACCACATGTAACATCCCTAACCAAGGCATGATACTGTCCGCTCTGGGCCTTAGCCCGCACGGTTTTACCAAAATGCGTCACACCTGTATCAGAGTGGCACAGCGGCCTATTCCCCTTAGGGACTCTTGATCAAGGCGTGATATTGTCCGCTCTGGGTTCTAGAGGTGGCTCCCATCGTGCACTCACGATGTAGCACTTAGTCCCTCACGGCTTTCTAACGCGTCACACCTAGTGAAGGCCATGTTCCCATATATACCCAGCATCTCTCCCGTGACTTGTGCATGTGGGACTAATCCAAGGCATGCCTCTTGCATCCTTTCCCCCTTAAGGGACTCAACGTCCTCGTTGAGTGATCTCCCACCATGACACAGAGGCCCACGCGGAGTGGCTCTGATACCACATGTAACATCCCTGACCAAGGCGTGATATTGTCCGCTCTGGGCCTTAGCCCGCACGGTTTTACCAAAACGCGTCACACCTAGTGAAGGGCATGTCCTCATATATACCCAGCATCTCTCCCGTGACTTGTGCATGTGGGACTAATCCAAGGCATGCCTCTTGCATCCTTCCCCCCTTAAGGGACTCAACGTCCTCGTTGAGTGATCTCCCACCATGACACAGAGGCCCACGCGGAGTGGCTCTGATACCACATGTAACATCCCTGACCAAGGCGTGATATTGTCCGCTCTGGGCCTTAGCCCGCACGGTTTTACCAAAACGCGTCACACCTAGTGAAGGGCATGTCCTCATATATACCCAGCATCTCTCCCGTGACTTGTGCATGTGGGACTAATCCAAGGCATGCCTCTTGCATCCTTCCCCCCTTAAGGGACTCAACGTCCTCGTTGAGTGATCTCCCACCATGACACAGAGGCCCACGCGGAGTGGCTCTGATACCACATGTAACATCCCTGACCAAGGCGTGATATTGTCCGCTCTGGGCCTTAGCCCGCACGGTTTTACCAAAACGCGTCACACCTAGTGAAGGGCATGTCCTCATATATACCCAGCATCTCTCCCGTGACTTGTGCATGTGGGACTAATCCAAGGCATGCCTCTTGCATCCTTCCCCCCTTAAGGGACTCAACGTCCTCGTTGAGTGATCTCCCACCATGACACAGAGGCCCACGCGGAGTGGCTCTGATACCACATGTAACATCCCTGACCAAGGCGTGATATTGTCCGCTCTGGGCCTTAGCCCGCACGGTTTTACCAAAACGCGTCACACCTAGTGAAGGGCATGTCCTCATATATACCCAGCATCTCTCCCGTGACTTGTGCATGTGGGACTAATCCAAGGCATGCCTCTTGCATCCTTCCCCCCTTAAGGGACTCAACGTCCTCGTTGAGTGATCTCCCACCATGACACAGAGGCCCACGCGGAGTGGCTCTGATACCACATGTAACATCCCTGACCAAGGCGTGATATTGTCCGCTCTGGGCCTTAGCCCGCACGGTTTTACCAAAACGCGTCACACCGAGTGAAGAACATGTTCTCATATATACCCAGCATCTCTCTCGTGACTTGTGCATGTGGGACTAATCCAAGACATGCCTCTTGCATCCTTTCCCCCTCAAGGGGCTCAACGTCCTCGTTGAGTGATCTCCCACCATGACACAGAGGCCCACGCAGAGTGGCTCTGATAATATCACGGCTTGGTTAGGGATGTTACAAAAACGGTAAAAAAAGTGACCTAATCTCCGGGCTCCGAGGTCGGCTCCTCGCCTTCCTCTGAGTCATCGTCGTCGTCTTCGTCTTCGTCCTCGCCCTCCGGCGACGTCTCGCGGTGGGCGTCCGACGAGACGTGCCCCATCAGCTGCAACTCTTCGTTCTTTTTCCCGGAAGATGGAGAGCGGTCTGCGGCGGGGGCGATGGTCGTGTGGGGCTCCGCTGGAGAAGTAAGGATGGCGCCGGGATGGTAAACTGCGGCAGCTCCGGCTACCGAGCGCGCCCCATCGAGGTTGATGATCTGCGGGGTGACTGGGAACGTCCATATCTGCGGTTGGTTGGAAGGTCCTGCAACTGCCATGGACGACGGAATCATCCAGAGGGCGCTCGGAGGTAGTACTCTCATCCCGGAGATGGTCGAGGAAGCTGCGGCACCGCCACCGACGGCCCACATAGGTACCATGCCAGCCGGTGACGTCGTGCCCGCGATTGGAGCCAGACCCGAGGATATGGAGATAGCGCCTCTGCCCTGGAGAAGAGGGTCCTGTACTGGGTAATATGCCGCGATGGCTGGAATGGCAGCCGGGGCCACAGCACCGACCCCAGCAGCGGCCCTGGTGGGCTGCAGCTTCTTCCTCCTCTTCGCAGCAGAGTCATCCTCCCCTGAGGTGGTGGTGGTGGTCGTTGTCGTGCTCAGCCCGGCGGAGATAGACGACGACGATGGGGCCTCCGTGGGAATCTTAGCGTGCCATCGACAGCCGTAGTGGCTATGGCCGGGACAGTCCCCGTCCCCGTGGCGGCGATGATGGCGGGCTCCGCGTGCTCGAGCAGCCAGCGGATGGTCTCCCCGTCGGACTTGTGTCCAAGCTCGCGAGTGAGTTGGAAAATCCGGGCAGCACACGTAGCCGGCATGAGGATGCGCCGCCTGCGGCCCTCGACCTTCGTGTGCCAGTCCTTGGTCCTCCCCGGCGCCCTCCGGATGATAGGCAGCGCCCCTAGTCCTAAGAACTCCATAGGCTCCAGCTTCGGCGCGATCAGCCGGTGCACCGGCACGGACACGCCTCCGGCGAGGGCAGCGGTCGCTCCTCCGCTTCCTCCGGCTTCACCGGCGTTCGTTCGTCTGCTCTCCCTGTTGTCTTCCTTGGCATCCATGCGCAAGGGCTTTGGAGGGGGTTTTGGCTGGAAAGAGACCCCTTGTAAGCCCCTCTTCCTTCTCCTCTTCCTTCCACGCCTTCGCTTCGTTCAAACTTTTCCTCGTCGCCAGTAGGAGAAGAAGAAAAAAAGAAACCCTCGAGGGCGCAGAGAGACAGAAAGAGGAGTTGGAGCCTACTACTTAAAAATCGCAATTTTATCCCTCTCCTCCTCCGGATCCACTACGGGCCAATCGGACGGACAACGTACCACGTGGCCCCGCGGACCCCAGTGCTTGTAACGCTGGCAGTCGTCGTGGAGCACGGTCCCACCGTCACCGGTTCGCCCCTCCCCCCCTTTCTACTAAACGGTGGAGGCATCAGACGGCGGAGGGTGCGTTGTCGCGTTGTGGATTTGATAGAAAGGTGGGGGTGGGACCCGTGGACGGGAGCCGGAACAACCCACAACTTTGGGCCCAAGTGCCCGTGCTAAGTTTCTTCGTACGTGTCAGTTTCTGGTTGGTAAAAAGCCTGCTCGCTGCATGGGGTAAGAGGTGGCGTGGATCCAACAAGTTCGAGACCCAGCTGGAGCCAACCGAAGGGTGCGGGGACCACCGCGGTTACGGAGGAGATCGGGACCCAGATCTAGACGGATCTCTGAAGTCGATGACGTGTCGCGATGACCTCGCCTCAAGTGGTCCACTCCCTCATCTACACCCATTTTATTCTAATTATTATTATTAGCAAAAGTAAATGAAAATAAATATAAATTGATGCTTTATATTTTTCTAAATATTTTTATAATAACATGATTGATAATTTTATCATAATTTGGGATGTGCAAGTATTCAGAAAATTTTTAGGAAGAAGTTTTAGGAGAATTTAAGAATTTTTAAAATAAATATTTACATAGTTTTTTTTTCGTTATTTTTTTGTAAATTGTAAAATTTTGTAAAAACTTTGTGTATAAAAAAAGATGCTTCTGCTCTCACTATACATGGATGTGGGGGGAGTACCACTCTCCATCCCCCCACCTCACAAAATAAAACACATATTTCATATGGGAAAAGGACAAGTAGACAGCTGAAAGGCCAATTGAAGGGTTAGGGTGAGTGCTAAGTTAATAAGGGATGGCCCTAGGGGGAGGGAGTTGTTCTGATTTGTGTTTTTGTATTGACAAATTGGTGGTTTACCATCACCAATTTTGGTTTTTCTTTTTTGACTTTTGCTTGGTTCATCACTTGGAACTTCTTTTAAAGCAGTGAAGGTTGCTAGGAGTTGGATTCATGGAATATCTTGTGGGATCATTCCTTAGGGGACCCCCCTCTCCTGTGAGATTTTAGAACAAAGGATATGAATAATGCCTCATCAACGGGGATATGTGTGGTGCAGCACTGTGGGACCAACTATTTCATCCTTCTTCTCTTTAACACTATGCTCAGAACATGAATTTTTTACCAACATATTTCTTGCAACAATAAATATAATTATTGTTCACTATTAGTTAAAGTAGCTATCTTTTGTGACACATATGTCTGAAACAAAAAGATGTATCCAACAATATGGGCCCTTGCTTAACAAAGGTAAAAGAAGATTATCAAGGATTAGAGAATCATTATGTTCTAAAAGATAAGGTTGATTATGAGTTGTCAGTTGAGTTAAAGGTTGAAATAAGGAGGCTAGGGTCCCCAAATTTAAAGATGGGACCTTGAACGTTTTACCCCATCAGTCAAACTAATTGAATACTGTTCTTCCTAGAGCAATCCAAATAAATAATAATAAGATTGAGATGAGTATTTAATCATCACCCTCTCATCGATTTCGAATTTTAAGCTCGAAATTACTCATTTTCTGTCACTCCAATTGAACCAAATTAAGGGATCATTTGGCCAGAAGATAACATGGGTAGAATAGGAGATATATTAAATTAAGATTGGTTGGCACAGATGGTTAGCAGATTTCTGTCCTGGGTTGAAGGACGATGGAGCTAGTAGCTCCGAGTTCGAGCTTCAGAGTCGTAACTTTGGTCAGAATTTTCTTTCGTCGTCACCCGTCCGAACACCGAATTAGTCGAGTGCTAGTAATCCTGGATATCAATGGGTTGTACCCATCACCCAAAAAAAGAATAGGAGATATATTCTAAGCATTAAATCGAAGATTAGTTGGACATTTTACTGTTCACCATAAGTTACATGGACATTTTATTGTTCTGATTTACGTACATGTCAATATTAATTTGGATTAAAATAGTAAATATTTATAATTTATATAAAATGTTTACTAATAGTTTAGAAGAATAAAACCTAGCGTTCATCAATACTTTAGAATAAATTGTAGAATTTTTCTTATTAAATTATTAAACCTAAGTAATACAAATATTTTTGTTTGTAAAACTAATTATTAGTATTTCGATTAATATTTAGTCTGCAAATGTATACTGATATAGATTCCAAAGTTTATTGTTATTTTATATTTTATATTTAAAAGGATAAAGATTATTAATATTTTGGATCGAAGAAGGTCAATGATACTATTAATTTAGATAAATTAAAAATCAATAATATTTTCACAGTAAAAAAAGTAAAGGTTATCAATAACAAATAAACCTAAAGCGACAATCATTATTATTTGAGTACAAAAAGTTAATTTTCATTAATACTTACATATAAAAGGCTAAAATGGCAATATATTAATAAAAAACACTTGTATTCCCTGCAATCAAACACAACATAAAATAAATCTTTTTTACATAATACCAATTTATCAATCAAATAAAAATATAAATACTAACAAGAATATCGTATTTCATATTTTTTCCAGTATTCTTAAATCAAACGACTTTCAGGTGTTGGTTGTCGGCTATGAAACTCTATTCTGATTTCTAACAAGCAAACAAGGTGCTTGTGAATTTTCTGCAAGATGGATCCCCCGTTTTGTGTGCACTGCATCATATTGAATTGGATATTTTAAGAAAATTTGGCCATACTTGTCACGCTTTGGACCCGACGCTCGATACATGGCAAGGGTTTTATCGACTTTCTATAATTTTGAATTCAAATTATAAAGACAACAGTTAGAAACAACTCTAACGATTTCAAAATAAAAACTAACTTTAAAATTTATCAAAAATTTCAGTATGACATTTGCTAACAATTGGTCCATGTGACATATATAACAGGTATAAAAGACCAAGCCCGAAACATATAAGATAAAATGAAATGATAATGGATAAAAGTAATGGACTAGATGTCCTAACAAGGAGTTCATAATACTTCGACAAATAATAATCGATAAATGGACACCCGAGTTCAAAGAATAGGTACAAACCTATGAATATGATAAGAATGGATAAAAACATAATGTCAAATCCTCACCACACTCTCATATACACGTATAACTTAATTATTTTCTTTTTTAGCCCGATGAATATGCATAAAGCTAAAACATCACTCCTCGAGGAGTAACTCCTCCTTCTCACCTACAAAACAACAATAATAAGAGGGATGAACATAAATGACTCAGTGAGTGAAAAATGGATCCATAAAACATTTAAATCATTCGGAAACGAATCCAATAGAAACACATTCAAAATGTATATAATGCATAGCTTCATATATGAAAAATACATGCAATCAAATGTAGGAGTTAAAAACATGTCATGCATGATCCAAATGTGAAAGTGTCATGACACCACTCGCTAACTAGAGCACAACATCATTTGCCACCTGTAGATCACCTCGATCACACGAACCATAGCTCGACCACACGAGGTAGAGCTACCGCCATCATATCCGCCATATGTAGATCACATCAACCACACGAGTAATTGCTCAACCACATGAGGGAGAGCTACCACCATCATCCATCATATCTGGCATGAATGAGTCAAACAACCCGCGCCAATCACGCCCGCAAATGACTCCATCTTGTCCTCCATGAGAGGTCAAACAGTTTGCACAACCATCGCTCGTGCCCGTAAATGACTCTCTCATCACCATAATCTTCATACACATCACATCATCCTCCCGAGAAGTCAAATAGCC
This sequence comes from Pontederia paniculata, assembly GCA_001647135.1. Lineage (NCBI taxonomy): Eukaryota > Viridiplantae > Streptophyta > Magnoliopsida > Commelinales > Pontederiaceae > Pontederia > Pontederia paniculata. Next base: position 100,947 of record LTAE01000418.1, on the reverse strand, counting down.
CGTACAACTGTAGCACGTGCCCGCAAATGACTCTTTCGTCACCATGATCCAACATAAGTAAATATTCTCGCTCCCACACGAGCCACCGTGCATGCTTTAATGCAAATGCATGATGATGTCGTAATATCATTTAGGATATTATTCATATTTACCAAAATAGATCTTCACACAAAATTCATAACTAACACGCACTCATACATCCGGTAATAAAATCTGAGTTGAGATAATAATATCATCACACCTGAATCCATGGAAATCATATACAAAATATGTGAAATATCGAAAAACTGAATCCCACATATCATAACAATAGCTCAAAAGATCATCACATCATTAACATAATCAATCAAGTGAGCTAGATAAATGAATATAATGAACCACAACGATGTGGTGTTGTTCTAAGTTTATGAAAAGTCTCACTCACTTTGGTTACGATCGACCTCGTCGGGCCTCTACCGTTCGAGCAAATCTACGAACTGAGAATCCAGTCACATAATTAATTAGACTTTATTAGTGTCTCATATACATATGGTTATATACTTAAATAATGTATTTTCCAACTTGATTTCATAGTCGTCTAGGCCATAATGCATTTATCAATCACAAATTTCATATTTATAATCCTTAACCTACTTTTTGGATTAATTATCACATTAACTAACTTTTCAACAACCATATCATTATCATAACAATTACACGTGGATGTACTTATATACGTGGACATACATATTTGATTAATCATAATTATTAAATAATTACCGCAAATCATATTTAAATAATATGTTTAATTGCCATAAATCAAATTAGTTATCTGGAAATAGATTTCTTATTCAAAAATCATTCAAGTGCTAGTTGATGTCATTCCTATATTATTTAATAAACTTCATCTTAAGGTGTCATCAACCCCATAATTAGCATGCACTTATCAATAGGTGTACATATATACCTACATATATCGAATACGCGTTAATAATGCACAAGTTCTCGGCCATGAGAATCTTACCATTACATAACAAACCCATACAAACGATCTTATTTTCTGACGGGATCAGTTTCATCCGGTGGCGGCGGCAGCGATAATCTACACATGGAAAGTGTCATCATTAACCCCTACAATTTTTCCTTAATCAGTCCCTTAACAACTATTAACAGATCCAACGAACAAACTCACCAAAAATGTAGGAAGGATAGAGAACTCAAGTCATTCCCTTTCGGCTTCGATTTGGATTGTGATTGCTCCGAAACTGTCGATGAACTCTCGAAACAATGCGACTACGACGGAGAAAATATGGCGAGGAACGAAACTCGATGGTCTCGGATTTCACCTACGCGCCGGCGAGAGTTCCCAAAATCCGAGCTGCATATAGTATCCAAAAATGAAATCAATCTATGCCCTAATGTCTGCACCGTCGAGATGGTCATGGTCGTACCTTTCTATGATCGAATCCGGCTCCGGTGATGACACATTTGACGGTGAAAGGACCGACGACTTTCCCCTTTTTCATCTGAAACTTCTGGCTCACAATACGTCTTCCACAGTTTGAGAGAAGCCACCAAATTAGTATCATCAACTTCGCCTCTTTTTTTGGGCCCTTATTCTTGTTGGGCTGTTTCAGTACTAATTAGTAAAAAGTCACAACATCAGATGTACTATTCCCCGTGAACAACATGACACTTTACTATCTTGACTTGTGTTTGACTCAGGTCATTCTTCTTGAAAGTTAAAAGACTTTAAATAACAAGGCATGCACATTGAATGGCAATTTTAAAGGATTTTTAACATCTTTTGCATGATATGACAACATTGTGAAATATTTGCCCTAAATGTGGAGTTCACAATAATATGGTGGAGCAACTGACCCTTTAATTTCTATAAACGCATCTAGATTCCAATCCCTTATGAGAAACTTGATAATGCTTCAAGATTTTATTTTCATAGGCTATCAAGTAGGTGAGGAACTCCTTTATAGTAAAGGGAAAAGAATATATTCTTCATTTTGGAACCAAACAATATGGTGAAGGAAAATTCATGTTGAGGAAAAGAAATAGATGGCAAAGTCATAGGCTGAAGAGTTATGGACGTAGAAACTTCATCTGAGTTGGTGAATGCTTACCGTTGAACATCACGAATATGATTTCAACTCTTAGGAATGTGCTTGAATCTATTGATGTAAGCTCCACTTTTCAAGATGTCCCGTTTTGAATACATCAGGGGTTTGCCAATACCATCAATCTATGAAAGTACTAACTAACCATGATTTCCAAAAGGCTTAACTTTCTCACCATCATTTTCTAGTAATTATTTTCACAATGTTCTTCAAGATAAGAGAAGTGTATGAAAGTTGAAGCTGCCAATTAATGGTTAGGATGGCGAATCTTATCACCTTTCTTTATTTGTTAATCTCTTCATGGTTTCTCATTAGTTTTTCCTACACATCATTACGAATCAAAGGAATTCATTTTCCCTCTAATTATTTTACGCTATATTAAGTAAATGATGGTTAGATGACTAGATCCTTCTTATGTTTATGTTTTAAAAACCGAAAATCTAACAATATACCACATCTAATTTTGTGACATATTTCATAAGAAAGTGGTGGCTTCACTGAGTGAGGTGACATACTATATAAGCTAATTGGTCATGCTAATTTTATCTACATATGAAATGCTATGGTGTGGTACATTGATAATGATTGTAGAAGCACTAAGAAATAAAAAATTCTTTTTCCATAGATTTTATATCCTGGTTTTTTTTTCTGAAATGAACCAATAATATTAATGAATAGTAAATAAATTTTAAGTTCGAGGAACATGATACTATGTACATGCACGAGAAGTTTTCGTGACATAGGAAATAATTTAAAGCATGCGAGAATGCCATAGAGATTTTTTTTCCAAAATACACGTTTTAAGGACAACAACTAGATGCAAAAGTCATCACACGACATTATTCTTAGTCATCTATTAAAAATGTGTGTGATATTACATTTTATCAAGTGCAGTAGCCGAAAGTACAAACATGGATACTAATTCTTCTAGCCTTATCTGTTCTAAAGAAGTTAAGAATCACATCTCTGATCAAATTATCTGATGTGTCTCTAAAAAATAATGCAGATTGGCAAAAGATCTACCTCCTAATCCAAGGTATTCTCTTAAGAATACGTTGTTCTATGTTTAAACAACATGAAAGATTACATCAGTAAATTCATCATATTCAAGTAGACTCTACATAGGCAATTCATATGTCAAAATGCACTCCCTCAAATTGAAAAGAGAAGCAAGAGAGACTAATATGTTGCTTCACCAAATCAATAAATTTATTTAATTTAGAAAATTACCTGAGAACCATACTCTTGTGACATATTAGCATGTTAACATAATTAAACTATTGGGAGACTTGGTATATGAGTATAACATGTCTTGATCTTGCCTTCTATGAACTTGAGGTGTAAGTATATTGAGTTTGGGCTCCTACTATTAACCCTATAAGTTTACTTGCACCCAATAAAAGGAATATGGGCAAAATTCTATGTAATCAATTTCGAGCAAGATGATATTTTAGAAGAGAAAATACAATGAATTATATGTACTTGCAACAAATCCCACAAGAATAATTTGGCTCATAATATTATCAGCCTTATGAAGATGGAATTGTAAGTCATTCAAAATAATATAAAATAATAAACTACATAACATAGTGGAGAGATAAACAGAGGAAACTGGGGTGTTATTTTGTATATGTGGTAAATAATGGATCTCTCATGACATAAAGTGCCATACCAACTTTCATTCTTTCAACTAAATGAAATAACGACAATGGTTAATTTTACCTAGTTTTTGCTAAAGGACAACATTCATAATCCATAGGAATAAATAAAATTACTGAGGTCATTAAGGAGAAATCCAAGCTTTGACTTACCTCGTCCTTTTCAGAGACGGATATTTAAAAATATTTTTCATCAGTTCTCCAATGATGCGTTATAGAAGATGAAAGAATGCTCATTCTAGTTAGGTCCACAACCAGTGAAAATAACCAAGGTTTCCAAGACTCAATTCTATATCTCATAATGAATAGAACACATATAAAAGATCTCAAAATAAAAAAGCACCTCTCCAATAAGAAATAACCGACCAAAAACTCCATTCTAGAATCGGAGAGATTGTGACCATAAACAATCAAACATTAATCATGAATGATCTAGACTCAGTTCAAAGGAGGTTGGGATGGGGTGATATTTAGATTCTATTATACATCATGCTCTTTGATTTGGTATTGGGGAGAGAATTTACATGCTCTAGTTGGTTTCCCCTTGTCTTTATAAATTTTGGTACATTCTTCCTATTTTGATTATAGAAGTGTGACTATAGAACTTCTCTAGCCATTGTTTTAACATACAAGGGAAGAAAAAAAAATCTGTCATGTACATACATGAGACTTTCGGTCTTTGCCAACGTCTGTTTAATCATTTTGGATCAGATGCCATTTTTGCATTATGTCCAAACCGGCTTAATGCGAATCTTGCTCTTCCTTCTAAACCTTTAGGAAGGTTACCATAAAGATCCGAGATAAAGCCAAGTGGTTCACTATTGCCATCAGGCCTTCTGTGATTCCCAATCCCTCGATGATGAGTTCTTGAATCTTGTGGTCCCTCACCCCCATTATTGACAGTCTCCCCAACTTGTAGTAACAACCTATATCCACTATCACGAAAAGCAACTAACCTAACGAATGCCCTAAAATGTATGCATCCATGTCATTTTGAAAGAAACAACCACACGAAGCATAACTTTGCAATAAACGAAATAAATCCATAGAGTAACATACTTCAGAGCCTCTGTGACTGCAAGGTAACTCCACTTCCGTGCCTCACCGACAAAGTGTTGTGTCTGTTGGATCACTTGGCACCAAGAGGGGGGAGTGAATTGGTCTAAAAACGTTTTTGCGACAATTAACACAAGATAGATTATCACTTAGCAAATTAAAGATAAATGCAAGAGAAAAGAGATGCAAACACAAGAAGAAGATTTGTTGACGAGGTTCGGCCCAACTCCTTGGCCTACGTCCCCGCTCCGACTTCTCACGCCTTGAGAACTTCGGAGTTTCACTATCAACTTCTTCTTTCCGAATAGGGAGAAGAACCCTTTTACAAAACTAGTCTTTTCTCCGCTCTAGAGGTAAGACCACACCTCTCTTCACAATGAGCTTTCTCTCAAGATTACAAAGAAGGCTTCTCTCTCAATCTCTCTTACAATATGAACTCACTTTGAGAATAAGAGAAAGGGAGAAGAGAATTTGCAAGTTTTTGCTCAAGAAGGCTCTTTGAATGCTCTTATGTGTATGCAAGGTGAAACACTTGATTAAACTTCTGTAGAGACCTCCCAAGATGACTTATATAGCTTTTGGACTTCAATATGGCCGTTGCACCACTTTTCCCACTTGATAGGACATCAAAAATAGAGCTGTTGGAGGATTTTGATCGCCACCGGTCGATCGCTACTTTCCATCGGTCGACCGCTCTGACAGAAACTAGCCGTTGCAGCTTCACCGGTCGACCGCTGCCCTGGAGCGGTCGACCGTTCCTCGCTCCAGAAAGAACTTCTGTTTTGTGGCCGGAGCGGTCGACCGCTACGATGGACCGGTCGACCGCTCTGACAAAGAAAAGTATCCGTTGGCGACAGACTGGTCGACCGTTGTCCTGGAGCGGTCGACCGTTTCTCATTCCAGAGCAGCTTTGGTTTTGTGATGCGGAGCGGTCGACCGCTTTGACGGACCGGTCGACCGCTTTGACGGACCGGTCGACCGCTGTATCGACCTGACCAGTCTTTTGAAGTGCTTTTCATAGCGGTCAACCGCTGACCTGGAGCGGTCGACCGCTCTGTCTGAGAAGTCCATTTTCTTTAGTTATGAACATGTGAGTTGCACAACTTAATACACAATTAAACACCTTTAATCACATACTTTTGCTATCATCAAAACACATGGGGTGGAACATTTGAACCAACAGTGTCGTGACCTCCACCTCCGTTTTTGCATCCTTGATAATCGACACCCATAAAGACCATGGAAATGATGATGCTTTCTCTCCAAAAAGTGGAGGCCACCTCTTTATCGGAGTGGTATCAATTATATGCTCGTTCATAGTGCTTACTATGCCCAAGAATGCATACACTGGTCAATTACAAAATCTTCAGTGTCTAGTTAGACAAATTTAAACTTTAACCAAAATTTAGCACCAAGATTCAATGTTTACGTAGTTATAGCAGCAAATTCATAAACCAATCTAGTTTTCGAGTTGACATTCATTCTCGAAACAATGAAATACCATAATATTGAAGATGTTATAAGCAAAACAAAACTTTACGTTGACGTCCAAAATGATCAATATCAATTCCAGGTCTCAAAATGCCCATTGTAGTTAAGTTCGTTGCATCAAAAGGATTACTTTCGATGCTCCAAAACAACAAATTAATTCCTGATGCGTCCCAAAACTAATAGAATTATAGACAAAGGACCCATTCATCACAACATATTAAAAGAACGGGGGCATCGACATACCACATGAGAAGAAGAAGAAGAAGCAATTGTTATCGAAGATTCACAAAACCTGCTTCAAGACCGATCTCGAAGTTGGAGAAGCGCTCCTGGAGAATCCATGTGATACAATAAAAAAGTAGAAAAAAAATTTGCAATGTGAGAGTGTGATTCCTTAAGAGGAGCAATGTAATCTCTTACGTTTGTCAAGGATTCGAAGGAGTGGACGAACTCCCTATTCTTGTATGCCTCCATGTTGCAGTGTCATCGTCTTCCCCGAACTTTTTTGCCTGTTTAGTGTTTATGATTCATATTTGTCTTATTAATAAGCAAAAAGAAATCTTTATAACTTATAATATAATAGTACACATATTTTTTCCATAAAAAATATTTAAAATCTATATTTTTTATAGTGTTTGTTGTTTTGATTAAGTTGAGTTTTTTTGCATTTACCTCTAGTGTCAGGTGCATTTGTAACAAAAAAACATCACCAAACCATAATAAATTATCGGATGTTACTAGATTGATTTGTTAGAGAGGGCCAATATTAAAATACTTTACAAGTTTATATTTATTTATAATACAATTGTTATAATGAAATTCAAAATACATTATATTAGTATCAAATAATGTATCATAATCATTACACTTTATTGTTAAACATGAGATTTGTTTGGCTTAGGTGATCAAAAATTATGATAAGCATCTGATAAATTTTAAATGCTTAAATTTATTTAAAATATAAGTAATTAGTAATTACATGTTTGATTAAAAAAATAATAATCTCGATAAATAGTTGCAATATTTATTAAAATAAATATTAACTAATATACCCTTGAAGTTAATTTAATTTAACTGTACAAAAAAAATTAAATAATATTTTAATTTAACATTGTATTTATAATTTATAAACTTATTGAAAACTTTTTTTATAATGTTAATTAATATTTTATAAAAATGAAAAGAGAAAAGTTAAGATAAATAAAATATGAAAAAAAATATTATATGATATGATATTAAAAAATATGAATAAAAAATTAGTTAAAAATATAAATCAACAATCTTAGAAATAAGTAAAGAAAATCTTACTTATTTTTCAATTAACAATTTATAAACATATTTTTTTATTTATTAAATATAGAGATTTTTAGAAATTAACTTATAAGTACTTTTAAACTACTTGTAAGATAAGTCAAACATGCTCATGATTTGTTCTTTCTCTTTTGCATTATTTGATAATAAATATTATTAGTGCTAATCTGGAATTTCAAAATAAAAGTTTATGACATCAATAATTGTTGAAAATATAAAAAATTAAATATGATAATCAATTTTCAGATTTTTTTGGTGTACTTTATAATACAACTTAATTAGGCAGCACAAATTACCTGCCATGTGATATGCGTGTTATTTAATATAAAAAGGCAGCAAAGAATATGTGGGTTGTAGCCTGTAGGCTTTATGACAGGCCGTGAGAGAAGTCTAGATTGGGTTTGATAGGAGCCCTAAGCCCAATTACGTTTGTCTAAAGTTAAACCCACGAATTAAACATGAAATGTCGCACCACTATAACATTTTTGTTACTATAAAACAATCGGAAAATAAATGTAAGATAAGATATTATATTGAGTAAAATCAAAATATTTATTTCTCATAAGGATATTTTATTATCAATGATAAATAACTCCATATCCAACCTAAATGATGTAAAATATTAATAGAATATTAAAATTAAGTAATGCTAAATTCTTAAATTTTCTTCATACTCATTATAATTCATTTCACTTACTTTAGTTATTGTTAGACAATTTTTTATTTTTAAACTTTTTTTAATCTCTTGTATAAACACAAAAACTCAAGTCCTGTTATGATGGTTCAAATCTTATTTAAATTAGACAGGGTCGAGTATGATTTCATTTTTTCCCAATCCATCTAACTGACTTGATTTATTTCTAGATTATTTTGTTGAATACTTCAGGTACTATAAAATATTTGACAGCTGACCCTCACTACAAATTTATCATTTTAATTCCTACATTTGTCTCAATTTAACAATTAAATGATTCCGACTTGTATCCTCCAAGTCTTCTGTTAAATCATTTTCTAATGTAGTACATGAAATATTATACCCCCTTGGTGTATATTATACCACAATAAATTCTTATTGTGGTATTCTTTATTTTTCGTATAAGGAATAATTCACATTATTTTTTTTTAGAATTTTCAAAATAAAAACGACAGACTCATATATTATAATTGTTATTTTATAAGGATCCATCAGGCATGTTTCTTACTTAAAAGGCCCTTTAGCTCTTAGATTTTCAAAAATCCAAATTTCCATGTCGATTTGGTTTAGTTATAGTTTATCGAGTTTTTTTTTTAAATTATACACTCCTAAAATACTTTAAAAAAATATTTTGCTGAAGAAAAAAATTAAGATGCTATCTACTTTAGGTAACATCATGTTACATCAATTATAGAATGTTAGATTTTCGATGAACGTTAAATGTTCTCTCTCATATTTTTTTATATTCATTGTTAATATTTTGTGATTGAAGAGATAGTTAATATGATGTTACCTACTTAAGTAAGTAGTACGTTTATTAAACTCTTCGTTGAATATCAAATATATCAAAAAAATTATGTAAGAATATTTATTACATTTATTTGGAAAATAACATCAAAAATTAAAAAAAATATTGATTGGTTCAACCAGTGATCATTGCACTTGATGTTGAATTATCAAATTACTTTAAATTGTGAGGAGTATGTCTTAGTACTTTCGTATTTAAATTAATGTTATGCACCAAAATTAATATTTAGAGTATGTTAAGATTGTATAAGAAGAATAATAAAGAAGGGAATGAATAAAAATTATCATTGTTTGGATAATAATAATTTTACATGGCAATGTGATAATTATTTTTTTTCTTTTTAATTAACTAAAAACTATATCCTAAATTGAGGTTGGACTAAGGGTAAAGAATTTTATCCTCTATTATTAGAGACAATACTCGTCCCAACTCCTGGAACTATGAATTTTCGAGACAGAGATATTTAATTTCCGCCCTTGATCCCCCAACCCCCATCTCGAACATTGAATTTGTGAATCTTAATAAAAAAATATCATAAAACTACAAATAAGCAATACTTGAAAAATATTCATAATATACACATGTGTAAAAAAAATATTACAATATTTATTTAAGAATGAATATCATATATATATATATATATATATATATATATATATATATATATGTATATGAGTCAATATTTTTCGTCCTGATTCTCGAATTGAGGTGTGAAAAATCATGTTCTTCGCATGGAATTTTTTTTTAAGATGAGCACCAATCAGATATTCACCGGGGAATCCCAAATCTTAAACAATATTGTTTATCCTCTTTCTATCTTTGGTTTTATTTTTACTCCCTTCTTTTCCTTCTATATCCAAACACACCAAGAGATGGCTATGCATTGTCACATAACAAATTAAGCTGTTTGGAGTTAAATTTTAGTATACATTTATTTTCTTATATTGTAGGGACAAACGAATATTCAACCTGAGCTGACAAATTAATTGTCCCCAATTAATTGTGTGAGCTTCCAACTGTTCCTTATATTGATCCGAAAAGGGGATCTCATGTGCATGAGTCCGGAAATGGACGCTTGACACAGCACAACACCATGTGGCGAAGTGGGTCCAATAAAAACGGAGATGAGGCAAAATGAAAGCTCCATATCATAAAGATATCATTTTGGTCGATCTCATGCATCTTCCAAACTACTCGAGTGCCTCACGAGATTGCATGGCCATGAATGTGATTTAAGGTAAATGGTCCAAATTCTTTGTAGGCATCGAATAAATGGACGTCCATAACCAATGAATTCAGTAGGGACAACAGAAAATTTTGAGGGGTCAAATGTGAATATACTAAGACGCCATAGTTCAAGAGATTGAGGATTCGAGGATGGAATTTTCGAAGACTATTTTGGTTATATTTTCAATTTTACAGAAATTGTTAGTCATGTAAAAATATTTTGATTTTGTACAATGCAATACATGATTTATGTTAAGGCTATCATGTTCGTGTCTTCTTATATATTGTTACAGTCACAATAATTTTTTTTATTCTAAAGCGAAATGATTTGATTTAGCGTTACGTATATATAATTTATATATCGTCTTAGATGTCAATATATTTTTTTATTAATTTTAATAGATATTTTTATACACTATCCGATCTTAATTATTTATTTACTATATCATATTTTTATTTTTACTCACATTTCAATTGTTGAATCAAATAATAATGCAAAAGAAAAAAAACTCAAACTTTTAAATAATTAGATAAAAGTCAACGATTAATATACCAAGTATATTATTTTTAAAATAAAAAACAAATTATATATATTTTTTTAATATTAATTTGATGTGCTATATAATACATATTATGCTACATATAAGATTATAAGTGCACAACACACACACACACATATATATATATATATATATATATGATCATCATCGTATCAGTCACATTCAGTTTTGGATGCTTATCCGAGTTTTTGAGGATCAAATACACTGAAAAAAAAGATTATACTTATTTAAAGAAGAAAGACAAAATAAATATCACTTGATAGATAATCAACAATGGACCAAAAATTAAATTTGATGTCTAAGGATGGAACTATCATTTCCCAACCAAAACGAAAAGAAAAAACAGCAATAGCGCATCTTAATGTATAACTATAGATGATAATTGGGGTTGAATGATAAAGATTTTTTTTCTAATTAAGCAGGTTTCCAACCGTAAAATATTTTTTATTCAAAGTTTCATATATCACGTTAGTCACGTAATCCGATGCGATATCAAATTAATCAAATTTGATGATAGACTAATATTTCAATTTATGATCAATGCACATAATCATTAAAATTATAAGTTTTATGTGTCATTTTTTAAAAATTAAGATGAAAAAAATGAATCTTAATATACAATTAATAAATTTAATTTAATTTATAATGGATTAATCAAACAATAAGTCAAGGTGTCTTTTTATTGTTGTTGTTGACGACAGCCATTAAAATAAACAATTCATTTATGGCTATAACTTTAGAATTTTAAGTTTCTATGATTTATTAGTTTTTTTTATAGTCACTCGAACACCACCACCCAAAAAGAAAAGAAGAGGACCTTTAAATGTTGTGGGTCCACGGCGGACATCCCAAAGATCATCTCGGGAGGCGCTCCCACCTCCACGTGCGCGCCAAACCAAAAGACCTGCTCCGATGTGTCAGTTTGTCGTGTCCAGTTCCAAGTGTTCAATTCATCTCCTCCTTCTAGGATTATTCTTGACCGTCGGATGCAACATCCAACGGTGTATAGACTTTGAGAATCACGTGGCGGAATCTTTAGCACTTTTTTTTTCGCTGTCAAATAGGTAGGATCCAATATAAAACATTTGATAATTCAAAAAACAGTTTAGAACCATTGTTTTTCTATTAAAATTTGAAATTACAAAATTTCTCGTCCAGTAATTTAAATCTTAATCTGAACGAAAAAAAAAACTGATCTAATAAATAAATCAGATATTTATGAATATTTATATAAAAGAGTAGATTTTAAGAGGTGTATATTATAGTGAATAAATTTGTTAAAGATGATAAAGAGTGTGTGCTGTAATTTATAACAGTATTTTTTATATTTTTATATAAATTTAATAATGCGAGTTTATAAATTAATATACTTATATATACTTGTAAGTAGAAGTGAATTATATTGTAATATAAAGTATTATATTTTTTTAAAAAAAACGTAAAAAATTACATGTTGACAAATAATATGTTATATTATTCAAAATAGTTTTAAAAAATAATATATCAATCTTTAAGTCGTGCTTGAGTTCACATATTTGGCCGATGCTTTTTCTACTCCTGGGAAAAAACTTAATCTACATGAAATAATTGTATCCTTAATTAGTATCATATCCTCACAAAAAAATTCATTTTGAAGATTGATAATATATATATATATATATATATATATNAAAATAATATATCAATCTTTAAGTCGTGCTTGAGTTCACATATTTGGCCGATGCTTTTTCTACTCCTGGGAAAAAACTTAATCTACATGAAATAATTGTATCCTTAATTAGTATCATATCCTCACAAAAAAATTCATTTTGATGATTGATAATATATATATATATATATATATATATATATATATATATAATATTGTTGCAATATGTCTAAAGTGACTAACTAATTAAAGGCAGTTGACGTGTGTAACACTTTGGACACCGTCCTTTTCCAAATTAAGCATGGCATCATGAAAATTTTACTAATATTTCAGAACATATGAATAAGAGACCAATTAACAAATTATTAAGGCCACTTGGTTGAAAAAATTATCGTGACAAGGTATCTAATGTCTTGATCAAAGACGTGTCATCGAAATCGCACTGACCTCTATAAATACGTAATCAACTACATGAGTAATTTGTCTTATAGTTTTTATTTATTTGTTTTAACTAAGATAATATGCAAATTATCTTACAATCCAAACACACACATACATACATATATATATATATTATCATAGTAACTTTTCTTTATTACAATAATTCTCTCTTTGTTAATAATTGATTAGTTCAATTTATAGGTGAATTAAATTTATGAAAGATGTCAAGTTTGAATTTTGAAATATCACTATAAAAAAGAAATGAACTCATAAAAAAATTCATCTGACTTTTTCTATGAACAACTGTCTCCCTTCTTTAAATGACTTTTTTTAGGAACAGGAACTAATACAGTTTGATCCATGTATTAAATTCGTGCATTTATATCACTCAACTGTCGAATCTATTAATAAACAAATACTTAGATTTATTAATTAGTTTGGTACTTGATTGAATGAAAATACCAATATATCAGTAAATTCTCATTAAATAACTTATGCTTATTTAAGAAGGTCATATGTGTTGTGATATGAGATGACACAAATTAATTGATAAAAAAATTAAAAATTATAATGATAATTGAAAAAAAAATCATGAATACATAAGCATATATTTAAAAAAAATAACAAGGAACAAAATAAATATTGAATGCATATGATGTAAGTAATAGATTTAAAATTAAATTAAAATAGGAAAATGTATGAACATATACATTTATATGGATTGATCTTAGTATTGGCTAATACATATTGCATGCAGTATCAAATATAAACATGATAAAGGGCGAAACAGATAAGGGACGCATTTGGTGTAATTAAATTTACACCAAGCAAAGCAAACTTAAATTAAAATATAAAAAAATATGAAAAATACTTATAATAACACTATACATGTGAATAAAATACATGAAACAGTAATGAAATATCTGTCACACCCAATCTATGTCACACGTACAATATACTCACATATTACCTGTCATTTATTCCCGCTTAAATTTGAGACCTTATTTAATTTTTTATTATAAAAAAGTAAAATAGAAATATAAATATTAAAATTATTTTTTTGGGTGCATGGATAGATTCCACTTATGTAGAGAGCTATTAGCATCCGTTTAATCTAGTGTTCGGATTGGTGCAACGAAAATAAATTCTGATTAAATTGATGACTTCAGGGCTCGAACTCGAGGATAATAACTTTTCGACTCTCAAACTCGAGGCACTGACTCGTTAATCATCTATGTTCAACTTGATTATTAAAACTATTTTTTGTAAGTGCTATTACGAAACAAATAATTATACTTTTACCAAATCTTTACCAATTTACTAGATGGATGGCATAATTGTAAATAACTATCAAGTCTGTAACGGGAAGACGGAAGCGAGAATATAAATAGATCGGTGTCGAGGTTACCGCTCCAAACGAAGAGGCGGCATTTGGCTCTCCAAGCTCTTCGCATCTCCAGCGAAGCGAGAGTTGTGAAAAATATTGGATCGATTGATCGATCCATCCATCGAGACTTTTCTCTGCTAGCTGAAATCTAAGTTCCCTTACACTTAGAGTTTGAGCAGAGATGGAGTCGGAGAGGGCGAAGGATGTGGGGATCTTGGCCATGGACGTCTACTTCCCTCCTACTTGCGTTCGGCAGGTGCGGTTTTTTTTTACTGAGCAGTCCATTGATCTCAGTGCAAACTGTCTGTGATTCGAGCTTTGATCGATTTGTCCCTTTGTTTCGATTTTGAAAAGAAAAAGCTTTGTTCTTGCTCTGGTCCGTATCTTTGGCATTCCTGGATTTGTTGTTCGGCTTAAAATTGCCATTTTTATGAGTTCATATGTGAGTTTTCTTCCAGGGATTTTGTTTTTCTTACGAACTTTTAGCTGCCAATTTTTTGTTTCAGTTTGGGTGGTAGGTGAAAATTTCCTTTTTTTGGCGTCTCCTTAATACATCGGGGTTTGGTGGGAGTGGAATTAGGCTAGAAATGTTTCCTTTTTTTATATATAAAATGGTAGATGGTTCAGTGATAAATTATCTCGTTCTTTGCGTTAGCAGATCTATTTGTCCGGGGTATTTGTATGGTTTCCAATGAGCCGTTTTGAACCGGACACTAATTTTGACTGATAACTGGTAAAACTGAATACTGAGAGAAGAAATTAGAGGATGTCGCTTAGCACAGCTACATAAAATTTGCATGTGTTATTTGGTTGGTGAAGTATATAGTGGTAGAATGTAGCTGAAGTTACTACGCGGCGATAAAGCATTTTTTTTCGTTCCTTTTGTCTTTTCTTTTTTCTGTCCACATCGTAGTTAAGAATTAGCTTTGCTAAAAGTTTGCAGTAGTAGTTTTACATGCCTCAGTTGTGAGAAATGACAATCCTTTTCTCAGACTATCTTATACTGTCTTGGTCATTGCAGGAAGATCTTGAGGCTTTTGATGGAGCCAGTAAGGGAAAGTATACTATTGGACTAGGCCAAGAATGCATGGGTTTTTGCACAGAGGTGGAAGATGTGATCTCTATGAGGTGCTCTGTCAATTATTCTTTATATAATTTTTTACTCATTGAGGCACATGCGGACACTAGAATGTTGGTCTTGTTATAACACTAAAAAGGAATAATCTTTTGCAGCAGCTTGTGCTCTTCATTTTTCATGTTTGTCTCTATAGCAAATATTGACCTGGTTTCATACTAATTAAGAGCTTTGTCCAGCTTGACAGTGGTTACCTCACTCCTTGAGAAATACCAGATTGATCCAAGACAAATTGGTCGCTTGGAAGTTGGCAGTGAGACAGTTATAGATAAAAGCAAGTCTATCAAGACTTGGATTATGCAAATTTTTGAGGTTCGTCATGCATCATTTTCTCAATTTTCCTTCTTTGTTTGCTTAGAGGAAAGATTTTTCTGCATGGAACATGATATCAAATTCATGTGTACAGACCTCTTGTTAAGCAATCGCGTGTTGTGGACGCAAGGCATTGTGTGCATCAAGCATATGCTTTATTCCCATGAATACCTAATAATTGATTATGGCCTTCCTAATTTTCATCTTAAAAAACAGGAATGTGGTAATACTGATATTGAAGGAGTTGACTCAACAAATGCTTGCTATGGAGGAACATCTGCTTTGTTCAACTGTGTGAACTGGGTGGAGAGTAACTCCTGGGATGGACGCTATGGTCTAGTTGTTTGTACAGATAGTGCGGTATGTCTATCCTTTATTTCTCTTTCTAGTTGGTGTATTATCTTTCTGGTTGTTCAATAGGAATAAAAAGTAGGTACTAGGTTACTTATAAAGTTCTATAGACTATATGTAAGTAGTTCCGGCAATATTTATTTGGTATATCACATGACCATTTACTTTTGATAATAATGAGAATACCTTGTACTCACAGCCCAATGTTTTTCTAGGTTTATGCAGAAGGGCCAGCTAGACCAACTGGTGGAGCAGGTGCAATTGCAATGCTGATTGGACCAAATGCTCCAATATGTTTTGAAAGTAAATTAAGGGCAACTCACATGGCTCATGTTTATGATTTCTACAAGCCGAATCTCGCAAGTGAATATCCGGTTCGTTTTCGCTTCTTTGCAGTGTTTTTACATTTAGGGTAAATACATCTGTCGTGACTATTTGATAGTGTTCACTTTGTCCTAAATTCTCAATAACATACTAGGTTTTTCCCTGCTGTAATATTTTCAAGTCATGTAATACTTTTATCGATCTTGCTGCTTAAGTGGAACAAAATTCGATGAAACATAAAGATTTTCTATTGCAAACTTCCACAGTCCGGTTTGTGGGCCGTGTTCTACTTTCAGTTCTTTTTTCTTTTTACACTTTTGAGTCTGCTTCAGGTTTTTATAAGATGTTTTATGTTTTCGTCTTTTAATCTCAAAAAGTCCTTTTAGGTTGTTGATGGAAAGCTGTCACAAACATGCTATCTCATGGCTCTTGATTCTTGCTATCAACGATATTGCAGCAAGTAAGTTATATGAATTATGAAACCTTTTTCCTGTTTTCTTTGTACTATTGTGGTCATAAAACACATCTTATTCCTCTGAATTTTAATACCACAGGTTTGAGAAGTTTGGGGGAAAGCAATTCTCTATTTCTGATGCAGACTATTTTGTTTTCCATTCTCCGTACAACAAGGTAGGTCAGTCTTTTCAAGTAAATAAATAAATACTATGAAGTACCTCTTCTTATATGTTGCATAATATTACATAGATCTACTGTTTAATTTGTCCTCCTCTTGTTACAGCTTGTGCAGAAAAGTTTTGCTCGTGTCTTCTTCAATGACTTCTTGCGTAATTCCAGGTGATAATCTTGTTAATTATTTTGTTTCCAGTAAACATGACTATTAAGCACTTGATAAGTAATGCCGACTTCAATAACATTCTCTGAACGAATTTTGTATAGATATTTCCTTACAAAAGTTTCAAGTATGATAGTTCCTTCTGCATAATCATGTGCTTGCTCAAAAAAATATCATGTTTTCTATTCATGGATGAAGAAGTGGCTTAATAGCTATTTCCATACCTGTCCAAATCTGTTCATCATGAGAGCCAAGAATAGTTGAAGTGAGAACTAAATAATGAATCTTGAGAAGAGTAGGATGCAATCATCCTTGTGAGCTAATATATTACATCAATTTCTACATATTCAAATTAATCAAGTCAATTGCAACGGTTCGTCCTTGTGCTTCATAGCTAGCTATTGATCTCTCTCTCTCTCTCTCTCTCTTTCTCTGTCTAGCTGTAGAATACACAACTCATAAATTATCATCTCTATTGTCCATTCTGGCATATTGCAATTTTTGTAGAAAATTTTGTACTGCAAAATGTTCTTTTGGCAATAGTGAAAATTTGAGCCTAAAATGGCCAGACACTGACCTGGTTTATGTCTCCATGAAATAAGAATCAATAGTCTACTTCCACAGGAAAGTAGTCAGTATCAGTGCATTTTTCCTTTTCCAAGTGTAGCATCAGCTGAACCTAACACTCATTGGCTTCAAACATAAACTGTGCTACGTGCTTCTAGCTTCATAAACATAGAAATGGCAAACACTTTTTACATATTAAAACATGGTAACATGCAAAGAATATGTACAATCTGTAACTTATATTACCGGCAAAGAGGCTAATTCTAGAAAGAGAGGTTTATATGGATTTTAGTTGTGATGCAGTCCAAGTTATTGAATTTTTTTTCGTTGCTCATTTTCTTATTAGTTCTGTTGAGAAGGATGCAAGAGAAAAGCTGGAGCCATTTGCGAAATTGTCCAATGAGGAGAGCTATCAAAGCCGTGACCTCGAAAAGGTTCTTCATCATATAATTTGGTTATTGAAGTGATATTTTGTGTTTGCTTATTCATATGTTAACGTTCTACTGGTCAAACTGGCAGGTCTCTCAGCAAGTTGCAAAGCAGTTATATGACACTAAAGTGCAGCCTGCTACGTTGCTACCAAAACAAATTGGGAATATGTATACTGCATCTCTTTATGCTGCACTTGTATCTGTTATCCACAACAAACACAGTACACTAGTTAGTACCTTTCCTGATAGTTATGTAATTATGTTGCATCTATTTGGATTTTCATTTGACTTACCTTTGCTCTTTACATGCAGATGAACCAGCGGATTATTATGTTCTCATATGGCAGTGGACTATCTTCCTCCTTATTCTCATTCAAACTTCAGGATGGTCAACATCCTTTTAGCTTATCAAACATTGCATCCATTATGAACGTGTCAGAAAAACTTGAGTCAAGACATGTGGTACATTCATTCTTCCTTCATTTTGGTTACACAGATTCTATTTATTGTTCCTTTTTCATTTTAATGAAGTGTAGAAAAAAGAAATCAGAGGATCGTTTAGTTTTAGATCTTTTGGTAAGGAGTGGTTGCCCATAGTAAAATTCTGTTGTGGCAGCCATTACTTGTAAGTTTTCAGGAAATCTGTACCCTTGATAGCACAAGCAAGTCTGAACTCTGAATTGCCTCTCCAAAAAACACAGACATGCCTGCTTCCAGGCTCGCACAGTCCACACTCACATATGTGTGCATACACACACACAAAGACTGCAACTTCTGCTGTTGCAGTTACACACAGTGACACAACAGACTGGAATTCTTCTGTTGCAATTGACACATACACACACCGCTGCAAGGATAAAGATATACTGACAATGCGTACATATTTTTCCCTCGTGGTTATTAGCTTCTTTCTTTTGTTATTGTGTACTTTTATTATTTACTTTCGTATAGTTTGTTATGTATTCCCTATTTCTTGTAGGCCTGGAAGGCATTGAGTTTTTATATAACTGTTGAATTTTATGGTATTACATTACTAGTGATATCCTGCTAAGTGTGCTTAATGTACGCTAGGTAAGAACTAATTCTACTTTTGGTTTTCTTTCAGTTTTCACCAGAAATTTTTGCGGAAACAATGAAGTTGATGGAGCATAGGTACGGAGGCAAGGATTTCGAAACAAGTAAAGATACAAGCTTATTATCTCCTGGAACCTTCTACCTCACTAAGGTTGACTCTATGTACCGGAGATACTATGCCAAAAAGGGTGCCGATGCCGCCATCACTAACAATGAAATCAAGGCTTTAGCCAACGGCCACTGATGATTTTGCTGCAAATCATGGCGGGTGGATTAACCGATCTATTGCTGTACTCTTTCTTCAATATAAATTTCTGCATAGAACTCTTTTCTACTTTGATGATTAGAGGCAGCTATTCTTTTTTATTGTTATGGATTACAGTTGCAGGATTATTTATCAAATGTAGTTTGCTCGACTGTTCTTGTTCTCGCTAGCAATTAAATGTTTTCCTTCTTTATTTGCACTTGTGTTATTTATCAAAAAACGGAAAATAAATCAAATTGATTTATCTGGCCAGTTTCTGGCAGTCGTTGCTGACAGGGAGCACTTAAAACCTCTTATTTTACAAGTTGAAGGTGTGTTATTGCATTACAAGTTTGTTCTCTTTCGATCTTTATTGTTAAATGCATTAAAACTTGGTAAGTTTGGATGACCTCGAGAATTTTAGAATTTTAATGCTAAGGAATGTGGTTTAACTGAGTTAACCCCCTTAGTGAAAACCTGATCACCATGGAAATATCCTAATTGGATTTACCAGATCTTCCTATCTGCCTCTGAAATGTAATCTTTTTTCAGCTTACTACTGGATTTCCAAAATATATAAGGACAATCGCAACAAATCCACTAGCATTCCAATTTCTGTATGACACTAGGATGAAACCTATATTCTGTTCATATGGGCTGTGTCATGAACATGTTGCTGAAGGATTTATTGCATTGTGGGTAAAGAGTTCCCATCCAAATGGTTCAAATTTTTTAAACCCTGAATTGAGAGGAACAGACTCCCTGTTCCATTCTCTTCCTTCTGTCTCATTTCCAGTATCTAATTGACATATATTTCTATGTAACAAGCGATTAGTATTAAATTATCTCATGCTTCTGTTTTCTGAAGAAGCAAGATTAGACCTACATGCATCGAAGAATATCCATGCCTCTCTATTTGTGATCCGTCAAAACAAAAAATCATATGATTTACTAATTGGTAAATAGAGAAAACGTACATATTCAATTAGTTAAGCTGCACTTGTCACATGATTCATAATGGACAATTAAGTTCAATGCATAACTAAAGCTTCTGTCTGAGGGAGTTGTAGTTTTCGTAATCATCACCTCATTGAACAATGTCACACACAGTATGTTATTAATAAAAGCATATGGATGCCAACATCCCAACTGTTGCAACTCGAATCTTTCTCCCTACAGAGGAGTGCAGGTACCCAAATTTTAATATTTCATAGATGTTTAGTTCAACTGCACATCACTATTGATAATGCATCGATGCTTTTGCTTCCTTGTGTTATATTATCGGAAACACCAAAGTGATCCTATAAAACAAAAAATAGAACAAGAATTTCATGTTCTTACAGTGGCCTTTGTGCCGAATATAATTCCATAGCTTGCAGAATTTATTGGATATATGAGCCAGAAAACAACTTTCAGAAGTGATACACTACTACATAAAATTATCATGTTTATATTTTCTTTTCTGGGTTACGATTGACTTCAGGGATTGTGGTATAAGATTTTGGTTGTATTTTCTGCTCAATCGAAGTTCAGTTTTCAGCTTTCTTTGCTAGTTTCTGTGGAGAATCCATCTGTTTGATACTTAAATTGTAGAGCAAAACAGTGCAAACTTTAACATCATTTATTTCTCTCTGGGATCTTATGAATATAAACATTATTGATTTATTCAGACATTGACATAAGAATTTCCGAGTTTACAAGAAACTGAAAGAAACATGAACCAGTGATGAACTTGCCATTGTTTCCATCATGACAATCTGCCTGACATTGTAGTAGCTTTGGCTTCTCAGCAAACACTTGAAATGAGATCATTGGAAGATATTGTTTCTGGTTCATCTTTCCTCAACGTTCATTTATTTCCTTGTGAAAAATCACCAATCTTTTTATATACTCGCTAGTTTTGCAACAAATCAATGAATACTTCACACCTTTCTACAAATGGTACAGAGTGAAAGAATATTTTGGGGGTGATCAGAATATGAAACTTTCAAGGACACCTTAATTACAGACAGAAAGTTCAGCTCATTCATATTAAACCTCCACCATCTTCTGGTTCAGAGCCATATATCTCCACCTCTCTTTTTCAACAAAATCTGCATCTAGGAACCTGGCAACAAAAGTCCAGAGCCTGTAGGCATCCTCAAAGTTAGTCAGGAAGCTGAAGGAAGCATTGACAACATGTATTCCAAGATCAGTGCCTTGTTTCCTTCTGCTGCCTGCAACTGTTACTTCTGCAACCTTCTTCTCTAACACTTTATCCTTCTCATCTTCATATTTATCTGCAAACATGATACCTTTCAGGAAGCCACAGCTCAGAGAGATGCTACTCCTATCTGCAAGCTTCTGCACGAGTGCGGGCTCAACCTTCTCACCTTTCCAGTCGAACACATTGAAAGCTAGTGCATGCCCTCGGTCGAATTTTACTCGCGGGCCGTAGATCTTCACCAGAGAGTGGCCACTTCCTGAGTGAGGATGCCGCAACCTCATCAGAGCAAGCACCAACCAGTTTGTGATATATCTTAGCCTGCTGCTAATTACAAGTAGGCCTAACGAGTCTGCATGCTCCAATCCTCGGCATTCTATCTCCACTCTCTCATCATCTCCTGCTGCAGTGCTGGTCGCAGTCATTTCTACTCTTGCTGAATTATCCAATTCCAGTTCTATGATCTCCGAGGATTGTTCTTTCTGCTTCTGTTTATAATTAGAAGTGTTTTCACTGTATGCATTACTGGTCTCAGTAGCAGAGCTGTTATGCATCTGTGCAGACATCGGGCCAAAGAATGAACTGGTTTTATCAGCATCACCACCTTCTTCCAACTGATTCATGGACTGCTGGGCATCCAATTCTGTAATTGAATAGTCCTCAGAGAGCTGAGATAGGCTTCTAGTTGGAACGATGCTCACAATTCCAATGCTCCTGACAGCGTTTGATGTCTCCAAGAGCTGTAAGCTGGACTTCTTGATGAGGAGCCCTGCGAATCCGGATGGGTTCTCCCCGAACACCTTAAAGAAGGAACAGATGATGAAATCTGGCTTGATCAGCGAGAGCCCGAAGGTATCCAAGTCCTTCGGCCCGAGAGCGCAGGCGTCGAGCACGACGTGCCAGCCGTACTCCTTGGCCACGCTCATCCACAGATAAGGGTACCTCGAGCCGGTCATCCTCGACAACAGCGGGAACACGAACAGGCCTCGCCTCCTCTTGTTGCTGCTCTTGCTCAGCTTCTTCGTAAGCTTGGTAGAGTGGATCCTCATGCTCGGCCACGCGAAGCTCGCAGACATGACCTTGGCGCCCCTCTTCTGGGCGCTCTCGGCCATGACATCCACGGCCTCGGTCTCGTAGTCGTACACGCTTAACAGGCTCTTGTTGGTGTGGAATGGATAGGACTCGGCCAGCAGCTTGAAGGCCGTGGTTCTGTTGGCCGTGAAGACCATGCTGTATTCTTCGTCGGAGACGCTGAGGAAGCTCATAATTCTCGCCGTGATCGCGTGCTCCAACGCGGAGTCCTTGTGCTGCGCTTGGGACACGAGGCTGGCGGATTTGTAGGAGATGCTGAAGAAAGGGGGCTGCAGCAGGGTGGAATCCCCCGGCGGCGGAGCAGTGGATGTGCTGGGAGCCGCCGACGCTTGCATTTGCGCATGGGAGAAGAGACTGATCCCGGCGTAATCGAGGCAGACGTGCTCCGACAGGTGGTAGTACTCGTCGCCCCGTATCGCGTCCGCTTGCTGCGTCTCGGCGAACTGCGGGTAGACCGAGACGAAGCTGGCGAAGGCGTCGGGCAACGCCGGCAGAGACTCGTGGTTGGTGAAGTGGGTGTTCGGGAAGAGGGAGGAGGTGGTGACCTTGACGAAGTTTGAGCGCGACGTCCTTGTGGTGGTGGTGGTGGTGCTGCTGCTGCTGTTACAGAGCTTAGTGTTCCTGCTCTCGGCCATGCTGCTGAAGACAGGAGCCATGAAGCAGCCGGAGACGCACGCCTCCGTGACATCCGTGATGCAGGGCGAGAACATGGAGTCCGCTGCTTTGTCCTCCCCCTCGGCTTCACCTCTTGCGCTCGCAGCAGCAGCAGCAGCAGGAGGTCTAGAAGGCCTTCTGATGAGGTTGAGGTATTTGTTGAACAGGAACATGGTCTCATGGGTGGACTGCTGCTGGCGAGTGGTGGCTTGGTCAGAGTTACCAACAAGTGAAAGCATCCTCTTTTAATTTTTTTTCTTCTTCTTTTGCTGCTGATATCATCCAACTGCAAGTGTGGTTTGTCTTCTCAGAGCATTGGTCCAAACAAAGACTTATCAAGATGTGTTTTCTAATCAGAAAAAAAATATATAATATTCTTTTGTCATCATCATCATCATAATAACAAGATGAAGAATCTGGTCTTATACAAAGATCACAATTCAAAATTTGCTCCTAGATTCATCTGACAGGTCAACTGACAAAGTGATGAAGGAATTCAAATTCATCTTAGAAGCATAGTTAGCACTTAGCAGTCATGTTTCCTTATTGTTATCTGACTGGTAGTAACACAGAATTATCAAAGCTGAGCTCTTCATTGTGGTCTGCAATTAGTCCTCTATTCTTCTCGGCACAGATCTTATCAGCATTCCATGTGGATGGGTAGGCTCCAAATGCATAAATGCTATATCCGCGAGCAAGCAAGATTACAACTACATTGGGACAAGTTGTCAATTCTTGCGGATGGCTGTTTGCAACTTGTAGGCCCTGTCGTTCATCCTAATTTTCAATCGTCATATCGACGGCTAAGATGCAATCTCTTCGCGGCTTTTTCGCGACTTTGCGAGTTCTTTTTTTTGACTGTTTTGAATGAGCTTGACAAGCTCAGAATTTTTTTAAGGAGCTGATCTTCCTATGTTTTGACTCGGCTCCCGGCACAAGTGTGAACTTTTTAAGGTCCGCAGCAGGCAGTTTTTGACATTATAAGATTTCAGGAAAATTGGATCTTTGTGCAAAGAATATGTTGACAGCAATCCAAAAACGGAGCTCTACGAGTTCAATTTCGAGTGTTCTGCTCTCTTAACCATTTGACTCTTCCTTGTGAACAGTTCAGTTTGTAACATCTGGTAAAAACAAGAAAAACAAAAGGATAAAAAAATAGAAAATAGAGAATTTACCACCTGTTTCACCATCAATTTGTCACCCAGAGGTTGACCATGTGCACTTTATTTCCACCGCCAATGATACTTATAAAAGAGCTTAGGCCCCTTTTGTTGCTGGCAAACGAAAAAAAGAAAGAAAGAAGAAGTATGAGAAAGAGAGAGGTAAAAGAAATAAGGAAAGAAAAATAGAAAAGAAAAAGAAAAGATGATAAAAAATGGTGGACTAATAAATTGAGATATGTGGTAGGAATCCTTATTTATGAATTATCGAATTAATAATAGTATTAATTTAAAATTTGTATTAATATTAATTTATTGGATTGATTAAGAATGAAAATAAATATAGCACAACGGATTGTCTAGTGCACTTAAAAATCAATCGTACCTTTTAATAATTAATGAAAGAATTATATATCATTGTTCATATTTAATTGTTAATAATTATTGAATCATCATTGTTAAATTGATAATTATTAACAATCATGTATTGATTATTTATTGATGATTATTAATTATTGATTAATTGATGATTATTAAATGATAAATAGTTATGGCTAATTGCTTATTAATATTATTGATAACATAAATTAGATATTTTTATAATAATCATAATTTATGATTAAATGTTATTTATTGAATAATAGTATGACATGTATTGATGATTGAATTG
>LTAE01000418.1:52061-64968 GCA_001647135.1 Pontederia paniculata | reverse complement strand
ATATATATATATATATATATGGATGTTTATTGAGGTGTTATTTTTTAGGGTTACTTTTGTTTATATTCCTAAACTATGAGCATGCCTTTTGAATAGCAGGTTAATACCCGGGAAAATCGTCTGGTGAACGTAGAAGAACTGGAGTTGTGAAATGAACCAAAAGAAAATCTAGGATTACAAATGTCGATTCCGTGGGGATCTATTACACAAGTTATTGCTCCACCGAATCAATCTGGTGGAAACATAACGAACGTATCATAAAGTCCTGAATGGACCAAAGATAATTGCCAAAAAGTGGCCTAAATGATCTCAATTCCTCATGCAGAAAAATTACAAAGGTTGCGTATCGCAGGAAAAAAAAGAGAAAAAATGGCCAAATTGGTAACCTCCATTTTATGCTTTTGATGTATTATTGTGAAAGGAAAGAAAAACAAATGCATCATGCTTCATAATACCATAAACAGTAACAGATGTTTATCCGGCTACAAGAAAACGAAAACCAATATGAAAAAGCTAGGTTTGAGGACAGATTTTTCACATCCAGAAAAAAGTTTTACATATAAAATAAAATTTGACATCAGAAAACAACTATAATCTACATTAGTTAAAATGACAAAATTGGCTACTCGGTGAAATCCATTATACTACAACACAAGTAGGAACAGGAAAGAATTCCGGTAGTTCAGGCTAAAAGACCATCGTCGAAAAAACAATCAGGTGCCATGATTCTAGTTGAGAGGTTCACATCTTCATGTTTGTGGATATGATCTAATGTCCAAGGCCAACCAAAAAACAGTGATCACGCCTTTTGTTTGCCTTTTTGTAGCCGATCTAACTCTGCCTCAGCTTCTTCGAGTTGTAACCTTAAAATGCGCACCCTCTGCTCCAGCTCCTCCATGGTGCCCCTGGTTAGAGATGGCTTGTATGGAGATAAGAAGTGTCCAGAAAATTTTTTCAGGGCTTGAACACCACACACCTGTAGTAAGCCCAAAAAAACATTAGTATCAGTAATAAGCATGTGTCAGGTTCCAGATTATAACATTTCAAAAGTTTATTCAAGATGAACAGGTTTGACACCTCCTCGGGAAGTAATGGCAACTTGGTGATATGGAAGTCATCGTATAACATATAGAATTGATCAATATACTTCTGTTGCATCTTTATTCGTGCCCTTAACAATTTCGATTCAACAGCTGCAATAGAGAAAATACAAGATTATGTGGAAGTAAAATATTCTGTTCAGGAAGAACTAGAGTTACTAATTTCAGTTTATCATACCTTCATCACAAAAGATTACTTGATTGATGATGATATTGTGAGTATCAATCTCAAATTTTGCTAGCTCTTGAACCAATCTCTCTGTTTCATAAAGAGAAAGAAACTCGGGAATGCAAACACACACAAATGTGGTCATATCCTATCAATAAAATGTTTGAGCAATTATTTTTTATAGGATGTTTGAGTAATTATGCAATATAGCATTTCAGAATAAATCAATTCGAGGCAAAATGAAAAAAAAAGCACTTCATAGCCTCACCGGATCTTTAAATTGTCTGTTCACTTGCTCAATCACATCCTTCATGCCCTCGAGCTTTCCTAGCATTGCATCCTCACTGAATTCATCACCAAGACCAAAGAGACGAGTAGCCTGTCATGAGCATAGAAGAATTATAGTTACCTTAAATTAATACTGAACATATACATCTTGCTGGCATGGTCAAGGTATCATAATATTCTGCAGAAAAGTAAGCATACCCATGATACTGATGATGATAATAAACATCAATATTTCAACCAGGCATTTAAGATAAGCATGCCATGCTACTATTGATGTTAAAGTTGGGTAATAAATTCTAGAAGCCAATTATTAAGCAAATCATTACCACATTTGTATGTAAGAAGGGAAATTGGGCTTGGTAGGTCTACTTAGCATGAAATCAGCCTCAGACCGAGTCATGTTTGACTTTCAACTGGGAGAAGTCTTCCAAAAATTCAGCCTGCCCAGTCTGAGGGTCAAGCCGTCAATGCCATTTTACTACCACACGCTCTGCTAATGATCATAATAATACCATCAGAAGGAAAAAGTAAAACACAAAACAAGCAGGCAGGCCACTATAGAGTTGTATGAAGGTTTGAACACTGGATAACACTGACAGGGAAAGATATGTTACCCTTACCAGCGTGACAACTATGACTAACAACCGAACTAATTGTTTACTAGGTAAAACATGTCAATTGGATTTTAGGTGCAGTGTCTCAATAATATTACATCTCACTATGGAAAGACATGTATATACAATAGAAAAATCAATTCCAACATAATGGAGTATGTGAAAGCAAAATACCATAAATGCAAAATAAGAAAATCATTCTGATCCCTATGAATATAAAACAAAATGGGGCAAAAAAGTAAGAATAAACATTTTAAATTCGATCCCTCGAAGAGAATATAGGAAAAAAGAAATAAAAAATAAGTCTTGCTGATCTGAAATATTAGTTGTTCAAGTATTTTTACGATGGAATAATCTGCATAGTTGTACAAATGGAGTTCCATTATCGAAAAAATTAACGAGTACCTGGCTCAACAAGCCTCCAAACCGGTTTTTCAGGGCCATAACCTTTTCCAGTCCCTTCTCCAATGTAGATGGGAATTGCAACAAACGCAGTGTGTGGCCAGTTGGAGCAGTATCAAAAACAATGACCGAATAGTCCATTGTTTGAACTAATCTGCAATGAGAAACACGTCAATGGATGGCTTGGTGCTCGATAGTGAACTAAGTATTCATGTCACCAAAAAAATTAACAAATTATGATTTCTTTTCAAGGTCCGTTAACAAGAAAGTATCAAATGGCAATTCCAACTCTCTACCAAAAGTAAAATAACATAACCCCCTTGAACATCCAAATGTAACATGATGTTTCTTTACCTAACTTATTCTGTTGTCCAACTTTTGTATAATACACCAGTATATATCAGTCCAGTATTCAAGTTTGGCATATGAATTGATTCTGGATTCTAAGATACTTTTAACCAATATCAATCTTTTTCTCTGAGACAGAACAATATAAATTTTACTCCATTTAAACCTCAAGTCAAACCACCATCACAGATGTTCAACCACATTTTTAATAAATTAAGAATCACTAAATTTGGGTCATCTCAGAATTCTACTTTAATTAGAAGTATTTAGAAAAGTATACAAGGTCACACCAAGGGTTTTGCCAGAGCAGCACAATCCCGATGTATGACAAATGTTTTGCACAATTACAGTAGCTAACTGAATTCAATAATACAAGTTTAATGGCCATGTGAAGCATGTTTACAAAGTTTTAGTGAAAAGAAACTAGTAAAACTGTGAGTACCGTGCAGAGTGTATAACTTCTTTGCAGCAGATCAAAACACTTAGAAAAGTTCCAAGGAAACATTTTCATGGTCAACAAGCAGCATTTTCTTCCGATAGTTAGAGGACAAAACTCCAAGTATCTTTTCATCTAAAAAGAACTCCAAGTATAGTGGCATGTCATCTATGTGATGATTGATAAAACATCATAGGACCATCATTACATTCAATTTCTTTTATGTTCCATCATATTAGTCAATTTGCACAACATACAAAATTCTTGCATTGAGAAAAAACAAGGCAGCCGTCTTTGTCGTGCTATATTTATAAGAAGGGGGAAACAATCATGCATAATACAACATATAATGGGAGACACTAACTTTAGCATTTCAGCGAAGCTCATGGCCTCGTCAACTCCAGGAATAGCATTTGTCAACTCTGAAAGAAAGCCATCCATGCCATCATCATTTCCCAACTCCTCACTCTCTACCTTTGGATCAACTTCCTACCAAGCGAAAATGGAGAATCTACATATAACTGTTGAAATAAACCATTTCCAAGAAAATTTTATGACAGCCCAAGTTCATGACCCCTTTCAAATGTTTCACAATTTTCGAGTGCAACAAAAGATACAAAACATGCAGGATATTTCTGTTTGCACTTTCCGAGAATGTTCCTATCTGTATAGTTCTTTTCACTCAATCAGACGGAAAAAGAATAGTAAACTGAGAAAGAATCCCTCATATAGTCATACCTATACAAAATCAACAATAAAACATCACAGTTAAAGAGCTGAAGTACTTCGCAAATTGAAGCAAAACTATGATCAAATTTTAGGTTTTTTCTTTATTAATTAATTTCACATGGCAAGACAAGAGATTTCGACAGAGGCATGCTTGGCATATTGATTCTATACGTAAAATAAATTACAGAGGTTTTTATTTCAGGTTTGCGGAAATGAACAAATTGCACGCTGCAAATTAGATGTTATCTGCCTTACGAGATATTTTTGTTAAAGAGTCTCCAAATATCTATCTACCACATTTGGTGTCTTCTCATTGCATATTCGTTCTGATTGCAATTCGAAATCGAGATCGAAATCATTAAACATCAGGAGATTCATAATCATACACGCCGAAGGTAATCAACGAACACTCCCGAATGGAATCAGCAGAAACAGGATCAAGATCCACACAATCCCGCAATCATCTAATGCCACGAAGCTCCAAAGAAGGCACTTGCGATTTCTACATCAATCGCATCAGAATTTACCATGGCGAAGAGGTTGGAGAAGCCATTGACGAGGGTGGGGATCTTGGTGAAGCGCTGCTGGAAGGCGTCAGAGAGGTTGTGAGCGGGGTCGGTGGAAATGACGAGCACGGACTGCCGAACCTGCGAGAGGAGCACGGCCAGGATGGAGCTGCAGGTGGTCTTACCTACGCCACCCTTCCCTCCGACGAAGACCCACTTGAGGCTCTTCTGGTCAAGTATGTTACGAACCGTCCCCTCCGGCACATCTCCGGCCATCTCCTTCGTTGTTGATCGATGTCCTCGTCCCGCAAGTGTTTGCTCTTTTGCCCGACCGAGTTATTAGACAAATAAAAGTGAAGTAAAAAGAGGCCTCGCGAAGGTGGTCAGATGATGCGAGAATAAAAGAATAATAAAGAAGTCAAGAAAAGTTGCCTTCAAATTTCTTTTTATTAATACAATTCGAAAATTGACTGTGAGATTTTATCTCAAATTTTTCGATATTAATTTTCAAAATATTTAATAAAGAGTCATAAATCTTTTTTTGTTTTTAAAAATGTTTTTTTTTTCAGTTTGATGTACTTACAAGTGATATGTTGCTTACGGAAATTCAAACTGTATGATAATTGAGCCAATCACCATAAAATTGTTCATCCCATTAGAATTTAAGTTATTCTAAAATATATTTAATTAAAAAAAACTTTATTAAATCTTATATTTCTTATTTTCCCTCGTTTAATTTTTGCAACAATCATTCTCATACACAATACATAAGCTACAGTGAACAGTTTTGATTGCACTGGAAATAGAACACAATACAATTTGACAAGTGAAGAACATAATATATTTATTTCTAAACTCCTGTTGAAAAATAAACTGATGTAACAAAGATATGGAAGTCCACCATTACCAATTACATGAATAATCACACTTGCAATGTTTCAATTTACTCCTATCAAAGTCAAGAAACCAAAAAGATACACGTTCAATTAATTACTTGTCGTCTGTCCTCGGAAAGGCATCATATAGTGCTATAAAAATGGGTTCATGCAGCAGATCTTGGGACTTCGGTGCCATAGAAATGTTTTGAATTCAACGTGCATACTTCTCTCAATTGCTTTATTTCAAAATCTTGCTCTATTTCCTGCCCCGGACTGTGGTCATCTGATAGCTACTGCTGAAACTCAATAACATTGAAATCACCCGAGGGAATAAATTGAATGACCATTCTATCGCCACTGTACAGCTTACGCGCCAACTGATGGCCGCAAATATGCAGTGGAACTAGAATAGAGAGTTGTACGTAAGGACGGTCGCCGCCAAGGATGTTATACAGACAAAGAGAGAAGAAAGTAATGTAACATTGAGGAGCTTTTCTTCCCCAAGAAAGCCAGCTGCAGTGATCATGCCATCTGCTATGACCCGAGCCAATGTTCCAGCTTCGGTCGACAGCAGACCACCATTGTAGGTTCCACGAGAGAGACGAGATGACATAACTTGAGAGAGAAGTGATAAATTCACACCTGTGCATGAATTTCATAGTTTGCATGTCAAATAGGGAGCCGAAGACAATATCTTGTTAATATACAGGAATTTACAGCAGAGAAACTTTATGATAGCAATGAGAATATGTTAGTTACCCTCGAGGACTTCAGCGGCAACAAAAGTGATTAATGCGGAGATGACATACTGTGGCACTGTGTACAACCTGGTGACGTGGAAGCTTAGCAATACACCTAGTAATACTAGAATTTCAGATGCTAACAAGATTTGCCTGCCAAAAGTTAAAAGAGGATCAATAAGCATCTAGTTTAGAGAACCATCTCAAACAAGTAGGTATAACTGAAGCGCAAATAACCAAAATCTGTCATGAGAGGATCATTTCCTTGAACAGGCACAAGAATCAAAGTCATCATATGAGCAATAATTGAGAACTTCAACCGGAGCATGAAACTTATAATAGAGCATTAAGAAGTTCTGAAAAGTTATCAAACAAATTAACGATTTGGCACATAAAATTCTGAGAACACAAGAATGTTTTCCAATACATATTCAAGGAAACAAGATGAACATTTAATCAACTAGCAGTAGGTTGCTATGCTTTACCTGTCTTCGAACATATTACTTATATAAGTTCCAACAATGGCGTTAACAGGAAGAACTGTTAATCCCAAGATAGCTAGAAATATTGCCACTGAACTTGTTGACCATCCAAAGTAGAAACTGGTGATGACACTAGATTCAGAAAGTAAAATTTCCATGGCATATTTGAGCATGAAATAGATCAACAACTGGACCTGTAAAATTACAGAATATTTGTTGAGGAATTCTGAAAAGTTGATAATAGTAAATTAAGAATGACATCATAAATTGAAAAACTAAAGAAACATTTTTTTTTTTTCATTTTCTGCACCATGACTGCTGTACTAAGCTAACAGTTACCAAGGTAGCATAGTAACTCAAGCTACTGACTTTCATATAGGTGCTCATACCTACCACATTTTTAAAAGGATGCATATGCATGCCCAATGTTATGTCTCAAGAAATTTAGTAATTAGTATTACAGAGGCATGGAATGCGACTAATGCATCTAGAATAAGCCTTTTGTCCTGTTAAGAAATGGGAAAATGATGTGAAACGGGAACAACTTAATAGATAATGATTGATCATGTATTATAAATGAAGTAATAGTTCCTTGACATTGGTAAGGCCATCATTACGGAGGTTTGGCACAGGACCTATATCACGGGGATGGACTCATCAGCAGTGGGTGTTTTTGGAGGTTGTCTCGGGGACTCAGCACATGGGATGAGTCAAGATGGCAGCCTTTCATGATGTCTCTGGTAGCGGTTGCATGGGCACTGTGGCTCTAGCGTAACTGCACTATTTTTTGGGAAGAAAGATGCTACATAGAGGACATTGTAAATCACATTTTTTTTTTTGATGGATAGTGCCCTTGTGTAGGTTTCTACACCCATACTTGTATATTTCACGGCTTTTGCTTCTTGATACATAGTGGATGACTACTCAAACCTTGTATTCATATTTTGCTTCTTCAGAAAAAAGACTACTACAGAGAGAAGCTAAATAGCTGACATAAATCTTATAAATGTGTGATCTTTTGGGTAGTATACAGCGTACTTAATGTAAGCTAAAGAAAACCATGAACACGTGATAACAGAACATGTTCTGTTATGAATTGGTTATAAAATAATAATTAAGAATCTGCAATGGACGATGATACATAGAGTGGAATTCCTAACCTTTACAGATGGAGTGAGTAATCTATAGGCTGAAGAAATTGAAGTTGCAGGCATATGGGAATCTTCAGAACCCTCTTCACTCTCATCACACTCTTCATCATCTTCGTCGTGTTTCTCTTCTGAAGATAGGAGCAAAGGTTGCACGAGACCACTTTCTAGCACTTCATTCTCCCTATGTCCTGTTATCAAGCCAAAATGAGAACATGTTGAACAGCATAAACATAGGTATCAGCTAAATTCCCTCTAGTCAACCTTCTGTCTTACTTATCATAGTCAATTGATTGCCGAGATTTTTTTTTCGAGAAGTTAAAGGATTCCATTTTATTACATGCAGATTACAAGATAAAACTCAACTTCTCCTATCTCTCATATTATCTGACTTAGGAAATTGTTGAAGAGGTTGCACTGAATCATCTATAACAACATGTAATTCTTGAATGACAGTTAGATGATATAGTTAACATACCAGTATCAGCATTAGCATCCTCTGGAGAAGCTTTTACTTCAGTGTCACGAACTGGCTCTCTGAATGAAATCCACAGCCATAATAAATATGCTAACCAAGCAAATGCCATAACCCATCCAGGTAAAGTATCTTGATTAATTGTTAAAGAAGATATCTTGAAATTTGTTTGAAGTAAGCCAGCAAGAGCAGGACCACAAGCCATCCCTAGTGCACTGGCACTAACAAAACCAGCGGAGGCTTGCATACGGATCTTAATAGGAACACAATCACTGATGTAACGCCTATTCACAGCCCTTGCAGAGCCCAATCTGCATTTTATCTAAAAAATGTTATGCACAGTAAATATTTAAATTCCACAGTAAGTAAAGAAACAAGGCAATACATTGGCACAACAATTTGGTTCAAATCACAATCTCCCAAAAAATGGGAAAAAATCAGAAAGAAGTGCTTATGCAATTGAATAAATATAATTAGTGCTAAATCATCAGCTTGAGTTTCAGCATTAGCAGCTTTGGATTTTAGCATGTAAAAGAGACCATAAAGAAAAGGTGATTCAGTATTTTTTGTATCTGAAACAATTTTCAGAACTTCATCAGAAGCACACAATTTTTTGTACATAGCAAGATCAGATAGAGCAAGCCACTCAAAGAAATAAAAGGATGAAACAAATCATTGAAAAGGAAAAATTGGCCTACATATGTCCAGATTAGATTTCTAGACAAACCGAAACAGCATGCAAATGTTCACAAGCAAATACTTATATAACCCCAAAATACCAGAATATAATATACTTACCCACATAAGAGACGACCAATGAGAAGAACTGTCAAGGAGTTGAGATCATAAGCCAATGCATATAAAATATTACCCAAAAAGAGTACGACACTGCTAAATATAAGTGGTCTGAAGTATGACTTGTTAGACCATGCACTGAAATATACTGAAGAGAAAACTTGTGCAACAGCCATGGATCCTATTATAACCCCACAAACTGTGGCAGCTGCTCCAAGACTCATCGAGTAATCATCTGCAGTTGGGACGATGACATATGTGTTCACCATATAAAGGAAAGTATTGACCAGGTTCAAGAGAAGAGACATAAAATGGTATCTCTTGTCTTCAGCTAGCTCTTCTTCCGGACTAGGTATCTCTTCTTGGCCACCAATGAGAGCATGTTGTCCCAAAAATTGAAGGAAATTAGTTGAACGTGTCAGTTTGTCTACTGATGCTTGGATCAGATAAATCACTGGGTCCTGCAATCAATGAAACATCAGTAACCACTATATATTACGAAACCAGCCTTTGCATTGATAAACACACTACTCTTGTTAAAGAAAAGGTCTTAGAAATTATCTTAACCTTCAGAGCATTAGATGGCTGATCGTATATTGAAAGGTAGCTTCCATGACGTTCTTGCAGATCCGAGAGATTTCGAGACAAAGCTCCTACAACAGCACTTATTCCCTGGTTTATCAAATTGACAGCTTCATAAGATACATAAGATGTGCAAGATAGACTAGATGAAAGATTACAATAACTAGAAGCAAAAATGTTCCTTAAAAACTAGAAGCAATAATTATTAGGATGAGAATGGTCAGCTACTCTCAGTTCAAGCAAGCTACCATCTCTAGAGATTAAAGTGGAGAAAGTACCACATGCTTGAAGACTTGTTGAAGCTGAGAATAAGGATGATTTGACCTAGTGCTTAGGTAATAGTCAGTGAATCTATAGCCAAAGCGTTTATCAAACTTCTTCAATATTTTACGAACACCAGTAGCATTCAAGTCAACAAATCTAAGAAGCTTCAAAAGATCATGCCCAACTGCTGTGTATGCTTCTCGAAGTTCAGATATCTTAGAAATATCTGGTTGATCGAGAAGAGCAGGACGCTGCTCTCCCAATTTCTGTATCCTGTTTGCAAGAATCCCTTGTTGTTCCAACAAAAACAGAGTCATCTTCTCAATCTGCAAATAATGGCGAATCACTTCTTCATGATCGTGAACATGTCTATTACTTATTCTTCAAAAAGAATGATTCCCAACCTTCTTAAGCAAACTAAACACAACCCTAAAGACATTCATAGAACTAGATAGCTTTTGCCTGATAAAATATATACATACTTCATCATCGAGCATCTTTGAGAACTCCTTGACAATGCGTCGACGATCTTTCCCACCTTGCTGAATTTGCTGAACGTACTGCTTTACTTTCTTCTTCATCAACTTGTAGTTAAGATAATAACTACAAACATAAAATAATAGTTTATATGAGCTCTATATCACAAAAGGTAAAAAATTTATCTGAACTGGAGAAAGTATTATTTTTGTTACAAAAAAACAAGAGCCAAAATCAGTGTTGAATGCTTGACAATCCTAAGATTCTACACATAATTAAGTTACATGCAAAAAATACCATCCAAAGAGAACCAAATAGATTCTTTTTAAATAAGAGAACCTAATATATTGAAAGATAAAGGGTCATTGTTTTTAAGACAACTTAAGTCCAAAGAACAAACTGTGGGGGTGACCTTAAGCAAATGAAAATATTTGGAGATTATGACTTTGGATGGGTATTTGCTGAGAGATTATACCCAGTGCTTAGTCTAAAGAGCATAGAACAGTTAGCATAAGCTTGAACCAGTATGTACCTAAGGGCACTTCAAAGACCAATTTGATATTGTAACTACAATCTCAACGATGCTATAAAAAGTTTAAGGATGGGAAAAGAACATACCTTTCCCATTCTGGAACTCGATTTGCCGTTAGTTTCTTTCCAAAGTTAACCATCTTGAAGTGGGATTTATTATCCTAGCTGCAAAAACAAAGTTTACAGGTGAGATGGTAAAGAGACATTGTATCAATATTTTCATCATCATCAAAATATCATATTCAAACAATGGCACACTTTCAATCAGGAGATATTTTTGTTTGAAGGCGTTTCATCATTAAAAAAATATTTTACAAAGAAAGATAGGTGACTAGTAATGCTAAAACTTCAGAAAATGAATGTACAGTCAAAATGTTAGTTATAGCTGATAGGGTCCTATTAAAAAAATAGTAGCTGAGAAACAATGAGGAGATAAATTAACAACTTTAAATGAAATGCACATGATTCTTTGCTGATCTTTATGTTTGTTGTAATTTTGAATATACATAGTATTCTAACTCGAGAAGTTTATAGTAAAAAAATTTTCATCACAATATATAAACCATTATTCATCTGGTTGACATTCTTTTATAAAAGAAAAAAAAGATTAAACTAATAGCACCTGGTACTCTTTTATTAAAAAAAATAGCACCTAGTACTCCTCGGAATTTATACTTTGTTACCAAATTTCGTATTAATGGCCAGTGCAATATCCAAAAATGAAGAAAGATTTAAGTAAAATCTACATAACATAGAGCTCCTCTACAGAGCACAAAAAAGTTAAATTCTCTAGCCAAGGGCTAAGTAGTCTAAATCCATTTTCCAACTATCATCCTAGCTCTTACATTTCTTAACCTAATCAGTTGGAGCTAGAAAATGTAAACCATGATGATTTATTTTCCTATCCAACTTTCGATCTTGAGATACCTTAAACCAGTGGCATGCAAACCTAAATGACGAATCGGCAGAGCACAGCATTAGGAAATTAGCATCAAATTTGCATATTTCAGACCAACACACTAAGTTGAAAGAATCAGCAAGCATTTCGTGCCTCGAGAGTCGGATAGAAAAGCAGAACTCTTGCAAAATTCTTAAAAAAAAACATGTTCGGCTAAGCACGCAGATCATGGATTCAAGAAAGAAGGAACCCAACGACAACAGATCTAAACCTAGCAAATTTCTTCACATCCCAATGCATGCTGCTTTTACCATCCTAACAAATCAAACAAATGTCGTATGCAACTTGGCAAAGCTCAATCTAAAAGAGAATCCAACAGGAAAACTGCGTAAAATTTCACCGTACCCGAACTCGTCACGGAGAGATCTCAAAATCCCAACTTTGATGCAGAAATCCTGCCAAAATCAAAACTTTTTAATGTTTTGCAGGGCCTCAAACTGGTGACGATATCACCACCTTCTCTCTAGCCGCTTCCAGCACCAGACCACGAAACACCACCTCGAATCCAGCCGCAAATGGATGGATTCCCAACAAACCAAACTGTCGCGTCAGCGATCGATGGCAAGCATGGGGAGTTGGTTTCTGGTCTACAAGAGCGGTGGTGCTCGACTCGATTTTGTCGTCTTGGTTTCTCTCTCTCTCTTCTCTCTCTCTCTCTCTCTCTCTCTCTCTCTCGTCTGTCTCTATCTCCTTCGCCAATCGTATTTATAGTGTGACGTCCGTTAAGGAACGCTGAGACAGCTAAAAAAGATAACAAAAAGATTACTAGTACTCGTGATAAGCGATTTGGCAGGACCTCTTCAATTTTGTGGTCTGAAGTGGAACTTGGGAGCCTCAGCTGGGCCATGAGGAATGGACACCAAAATTGGCTTCTGAATTAATTAAGAGCAGTTAATGACTTGATGTGTAATATATTATTAGAAGAATATTATTTTTTTAATAATTTATACTTTTGACATAATTAGTTTATTATTAATATTTCTAT
>LTAE01000418.1:33197-50093 GCA_001647135.1 Pontederia paniculata | reverse complement strand
TTTGAAGGATATTAATTATTTAAATTCATTAATTTGTGAATTCATAATTTAAGTTGATAATTTTAATTCAATAATACAAAAAATTTAACTTAATAATATTTATGAAGGGTATTTTGGGAAAATAATGTATATTATTTAGTAATCATTTATATAAGTAAATATGATAATCTGAATTACCACTTGGATTACTTATATATAGTAAACGGGGTAATGCACATTACTGATAATTTAATATGTGGTAATCTTTCTGTCAGGTAATGTAGATTACCAGGTAATGTTAAGAGGTAATGCAGTAAACGCCTGCTTAGGGAAATGTATTAGTAAGCTTTTCTATGGCCAAAACATGGTTAGCCATGTTGTGTGTATATGTGAAGTGGTAGTACTAGTAGAAGAATAAGAGATTGTCCATGTGATACCCTGTCAGAAGTTTATGGCTACAAAATAGATTTGTAATGCATTAATGGCTGATGAACTTGTTCATGCATTTTTTTTAATTACTTTACTTTGAAATCGGTTGCAATTTGTAATAGGAGAAAACAAAGTGAAATACAAAACTACTCAATGGAAGGTTTCATTTAAGAAAGCAAGCTGTAGGTCTTTTGTTATATTAGTAAGTACAAAGAACATGAAAATTTCCTTATGTTTAATTAATTTAACATCAGCAGCGGTACTCGTGGTTGTAGCTGGACATGGACCTTCTGTTTCAGATATTAAATTTACATAATAAAAATAGATCAATATCATGATTAGTATATCTCGATGGAAGGAAAGAACAAATACATATAGTAAATAAAACTTCAAACTATTATCAGTCAATAAATAAATAGTCAACATTTCATGAATTAAATATATTATAACTGAGATCATCAATGTTAAATTTAACTGTTCAAAATAAAACAACATGTATTAGTATTAATTAACACTATACCTCCATTTTTCCTAATTTAAAAATAGTAAATGTGCTTAACTTA
Source organism: Pontederia paniculata (assembly GCA_001647135.1). Taxonomy (NCBI): domain Eukaryota; kingdom Viridiplantae; phylum Streptophyta; class Magnoliopsida; order Commelinales; family Pontederiaceae; genus Pontederia; species Pontederia paniculata. The sequence goes on along the minus strand of LTAE01000418.1, from coordinate 49,122 downwards.
CCAAAGATTAAGTTGATAGTTGATTGACCTTTGAGTAGGAGAATAAGAAGGTTAATAACTCTAAATTCGAGTTAGAAGAGAGGTAAAGACTAGCACTTACTTTTGGATGAATTAATCACATTGTAGTAATGAACATTCTCGTATATCAATACTATCCAAATCTTCTATAAAAAAAATTATTAATCAAGTTTGGTTGGCAGCAAAAACAGACCCGAAGAGCCTTGCTCCCATTTCATATGTATATATATGGAAAAAAGGAATGTATAACACATTTATATAAAAAGTGTCGATACTTTCTGCATAAGTGAACAATTTTTTCGTCTTATCCAAAGCTCCAATTATCACATATTTTTTGTCTCACTTCACACCTCGAAATGCACGATTCTTGTAGAGAGAAATAGAGATAAATACGCTTTGACATCTTCTTAAACCGAAAAATGGCTGAAGATATATATATATATATATATATATATATATATATATATATATCTTAAGTATTATATAAAAATTGAAGTTGTTAACGCTCAAGTTACTAGATGTCTTGAAAACTATATTTCCTTGAAGTCATTTTTCACTATCTTAACTTTTACATTTATAAATTTCTTTAATATCTTGACTCACTACAATATCAATTTGACTAGAATTTATCAATTTAATATTGAATTAATCTGGTGCTAACCTATACCATGAGTCTAAAACGAAAATAAATATTATGCATGTTGTTTTCTAAGAAATCATTCTACTTAGAATTTATTTATTTACCTATTAACATTGTTATAGCACAAGATATATCAACCGAATGATATAAGGTAAAAAGAATGCACCCCAAAAGAGCAATAGAGAAAGCTCCGTGATTACAGTAGAAACATTAATGTGGAGAACAATAATTCATTGAAATGCCAAGCGGTTCTGTTATTTGGCAGAGTATCAGAAATATTATAGCAAGCGAAGGCCATACTCAGCAATCATTCCATCTTCGATAGTGATTAGATATTTTGATCCTTATCCAATAGATCAGACTTGTATTTTTCACAAAATAGGTGTGGTTCTCATCTTTTTTTTTTCAGAAAAGAAAAAGACATAGCTAGTCCCTGAAGATTGATCTATAGCTACCTTGAAAATCCATGAAACGCCAGAAAAGATTACCTGTTCATGCTGTCAGACGTTTTTTTAATATGATTTTAACGAGATCTTTGATCCATTTGTTATTACTTTTCTCCTGCATCGTGCTTGTGCCACGAGCAACTTTTCTCAGACAACAGCTACATCAGCAACAAAAGTACAAACATTACTTTGCACGATGTATGGATTTTAAAAAGGAATCAGACTTGACTCGAGCTGGGATCCATGGATCAAACCTGCAGCTCCACATGCCTCGGCTTTCACTAATTATTTGATTGATTGTGGGGGCACCATTCACTTTTCCAAGTCGGTTTGTTTATCCATCAACTGGGATAAGAATTCACATGTAAGATATATATTATATATAGAGGTCCATGTAGCATTGGCAATATGTTATGGCACTATGCATGAGTATATACGGATATACCTGCAACTTTTTTTTTTGAAAAAGGGATATACCTGCAACTATATGGATGTAGTGCACATGTATAAGAATTAGGAAATCAACTGAGACAAAAATGGCATATGCACATGGACATCTAAATGTATTTGGCAGGAAATTAAGATTTTTCTAGAGAGAGTACTTAAATTAACATGTTTACAATAGGAAGAATTTTCTCGGTTTATTTAACTATCTATAGTACAAGAATCGAATACTTCTAACAGCATGTGATTTAGATTAGGATCTTCATTAGGTGGCTTTATCATTAGATCATGAAGGATCTTGATCTATTAATCATGCCTCCTCTTGCAGCTAAGAGAAAAGAAAACAATCACTATCCATGCATGTGATCAGGACCTTCTGAGAAGTCAAATATCTACGATCGGACACATGAATAGGAGAGTGGACTTCTTAGAGCTTCTTACTACCAGATATTTGAACAGAGTACAGCACCTTACTAAGGTAGCAACAAGCTATACATATAGTAACATGCAATGCACATCTGAATCATTAAATGTGTTTACCCATGAATCATAATATATGTTAGTATGTTACATGACTCACCTAATAACTCATGCATGTTACAAACATAAATAACTATATATGCAATGTTCTCATCTGGAGTGCATTTACATATGATGGGAACTTAATCATGGTAACATGCCAAATACAATGGGGAATACATAGAATCTGATAAAGGGGCATATTGCAAGAGTAAGGTTAAAAAGTGTGAATTATAATGAGAAACTCCATAATGTTGACTGAAATTCAATTTGTGAAGATAACAGTTTAAACTTTGGATAAAACCACCAAAGAACTCCAAAGAAAAGAATATGAGATTTATGACTAGTTGTTAAAATACAGCTCTGATTATTCAGTGCAATCCAACAAAGCTCATTCTGTGCATATTGCCTCCAACAATTTCTCAGTTTCTTCACTCGCAGTCACATTTTCCATTTTCAAGCGATGACGCATACCAGGGCTCTTCTTCCCAGAAGCCGCATAAATCCTTACAAGAGCTTCAAACACCTCTGCCCCAAGACCCTTCTTTACCTGTTGTAGAAGCTCAATGAACTCCTCAGCACCTGACACATCTCTCATCTTCTCAAAATAACCCATAATAGCTAGGATAGCTTCAGAGGAGGGGACCCAAATCCTGGCATGACTTTTTCCTTTCTTAATTGCGCGGTCGCAACACCAATGTGCCATTTTCATGTCCTCTTTATCCAGATAATAGTCCATAAAGATCTCCCATGTTTTGGCATTAAGTCTGCCTCCACGCATTTTTGCGTGCTTCTTGACGGCTTCAGCCTTATCTAAAGTACCCTCGTTAGCATAAGCTCTAATCATTGCATTAGCCACACGGATATCGTATGACGAACAATTGGATTCCCATTCCTTGAAGCATGCCTCTGCACCCGGCAAATCCTTCAGATTGACCAGCACTTGAATCATATTAAGATAACTCATATTTGCCATCTTAGGACGTGCAAGCTTTAGAGACCTCCAGACTCGGTACACTTCAACAAGATTTCCAGTTCGTCCATACAATGTGATAAGGAACTGATAAGCTCCAAGATCATGATTTGTGTTCCTCTTCTCCAGTTCCTTCAGGGCACCTTCTGCCTTCTGAAACATGCCAGCATCTACATATATAGATGCAAGATTACTGTAAGTTGTCCAATCAGCAACTATTCGCCCATCTCTTTTCATTTCTTCGATAACTCTTTCAACACCTGAAATGTCATTCATAGCAGCAAGAGATCTCATCCAGACATTGTAAGTAAAACAATCTGGCATCACATCGTTAACCTTCATTTCTTGTATGATACTAGGGACCTTCTCTGGTTGTTTGGTTTTAGTGTACAAAGTCATCAAGCTGTTATATGCCATCGAGCTAGAGGCAAATCTCAATTCCTTCATTTTCTCCATGAGAGATTCAGCTTTTTCAGCCATTAATTCTTTACAATAGCAGTTCAGTAGTGCACCATAGGTAAGGTGATTTTTAGAAGACTCCGGAAGATTGATGAAATACTCTTCAGCAGAAGAAATGCCTCTAGATTTAGCAATGAGATCAAGACGAATTGCTTGATCACTCACTGTAGGATTCATGCCTCTCTTAGCCATGACTTCTGAAAGCTGAATAGAGAACTGATGTCACTAATAGAATAGACTTTTAAGTAAAATTGATGCAAACCATATCAGCAGAATTTAGATATAAGACAAACAAGTAGCAAAAGATAAATAACTTCTGCATAAACCTCTTTTAGTCGTTTGCAAGGCTAAAATGTGATTCATAGACCTCAAATGCATGTAAAATGTGGTAAGGATTTAAAATGTGACAACCTGGTAATAATTAGCTCAACAATTTTTTCAGTTAAATAATCATTTCAATGATTTTCAATACAAAAACACTAGTTTTAGTTGATAAGGATGTTACAAATCACTTTGCAGCTTGCCACTCACTACCTTTTCCTCAAGCATTTGTTTCTACCAATGTGGTATACAGATCATACCAACTAAGGAACAAAGCCGACACTCTTGTAAATGAATAACGACAAAAACTCTTTGGAAAAAATCATTTCAGAATAAGACTGAGTTAAAAAATGATAAAAATTCAGAAACAAAATTCAAGGTAACATGTGTTTTAGCTAAAATACCTGCAAGTCAAGGATGAAAAATAAAATATAAAAAAAACTTTACGATGATATTAGCTGTATAGGAAGAAGAAACATTTGTATTAGCCAATATATTGGCAGTATTGAAGTAAATGTAAATTATCTTGCAGCAATTAGATGACTCCAAGTGAGAGCAGTGGATCCCATAATTCTCAGTGTAACATTTGAGACAGTCTGACGAGTTGTTTCAATTAGAGAATTCATTCCTAGTAACAAACTGGATAGAAGCACCAAGAACCTGGCATATCAAATTTTCACAATCCTTCCATCTGGAAAGAACAAAGCTTCTATGAGCAGCCTTTTCCCCAATCCAAATAACGTGACCTCCCCCACAGTCTGACTGGATCATTTTAAAAATTCATTTTATCTGTCAGCGTGAGTTTCAAATTTTTGCAGCCCCGGAGTGTGGTTAAATGCAGATCAAGTGACAAGGAACTCTACAATTTTGAGCAAACATCAATAAACCTGTTACCCTTATATTCTTAAAGGATCCCTAGCACCTTCAAGATACCTTATACTTTTCTGGCAGGCCAACCAACTGCAGACTGGTTTGAAGATGTTCCAGAGCAGCCGGAATGCATAAGTTTTGGGCGATGGGCATTTCCAATAGATTGAAGATACTTAGCAGCAGCTAATTACAGTGGTTGCATTTAATTCAAATCCCAGATAACCAAGAAAGAAAAAACTAATTCAATTCAAATGGATGCAGTCATTTGTTCATGCCAACACTGATGCTCGTAGTATAGAACAAGATTCAACCTTGAGATAACAAGAGCGAGCCAAAGATCGAATCTTTATCGTCTATATCAATCAGAAACGTGGGGATCGGACGAGCGTTTGGAGATCAGAAGCCAAACCTTGAGGGCCGGGCGGATTCGATCATGGGTTCGGAGCTTGCGGACGGCGACGCCGACCTCCCATTTGAAGACGCGCTTGCGGCTCTTGAGGAAGTCCTCGAGCTGCTGGCGGACGTTCTGCGGCGAGCTCCCCTCGCGGAAGAGGCGCCGGTAGAGCGCACCGTCCAGGTACTTGCTCGACCTCTTCGCCACATTCTTCACCCGCGTCGCCATTGCAGTCGATCTCCGCCTCAGCCGCCTTTCGCAGTGGAGCGGCAACAGCCAGGGTTTATGTCGTCTTGGGCTCCTCCATTGGGTTTTACGGGTCTTAGCTTTGGGCTGGCCCATTATGAAATAACAGAGAGCCACTAGGATGGTGACGTTTTTTATTTTAAATACTTAACTCTATTTTTCCTCACTTAAATTTACGTTTTAATCATGCAATTATCTTTTTATCATTCTCTAATTATATCTATTTTATAATAATAAATAAAATATAAATAAATGAGTCTCTCTCTCTCTCTCTCAAATAAAGTGTCATCAACTAATTCTTAAATGGAGCTTAAAAGATTAATTTCTCGTTAGAGATCAAATGCTGGAGCGATGATCAGAATGAGTTGTGTCTTTATTTTCTATCTTTTTCTTTCCATGTAACCGGCCTACAAACAATCTCTTGTAACTCAAAAACGTGATACAACAGGTGCTTAACACGAAATTAAATCCAAATATATTTTGTTTCTAAACCACATTACAATTAAATATCATTTTCAAATTGGTTACTTAAAATGTATCGAACTTGTATATGTCAAAATTTCAAGCTTGCATTAAATCACCTCTTTACTTAAGTACGAAATAGCATTTCTACCTGAAAGGCTAAAACCAACCCTAAAGCCTATTTTGACGTGAAGCTCCGACGAGAAGAAAAGGAATGAGTTCATGATGGCAGCTCCGGGCGCCAAGGAAACGAGCAAAGCCACCATGGCGCCATCGGCTACAGACTCCGGGGATGAGACCTCGGGCATGGATCCAGAGGATGAGGACTACGACGACGTGGATCTTCCGCGGCCAAATCTTGGCGATGAGGGATTGGATTCCGGACTTCAATCCGGAGGCGGCGAGCAATTGATACATGCTTTGGGTGTGCATTCCGAACCTCTCGGTGGAGTACTGCGACGATGGCTGCTTTTGCTCGATCGGCAACATTCTCGGCAAGGTCATGAGGGTCGGCTTGGACGAGGACGCCGGCGTCGAGGGCAAATCTGCGAGAATGCGCGTGGAAGTGAATTCGGACGAGAACTTGTACAATGAATTCCAGTTGCAAGATCGCTCTTTTCCATTGGAGTTCGAGAGGTTGCCGGTGATTTCGGTGACTTGCGGCAAATGTGACACAACCTGTTGTAACCCGAGATCTTGTTCGATCTAATGAGAACTTTTGTTATCGTATCAGTTGAGCTTTTGCATTTGTGTTATCTTTTTAGTGTTCTGATTCATGATCAAGTAAGAATTATGGTGAATTGTTGCAGTGAACATGGGAATATTACTCATTGAGTTTGTTTTTTCCAGAGTAAAAAAGAAACAACTGCAACTTCAAGACGATGAACATGAGACGAAGGGTGTCATCGATACTTACAAGCTTTAAAGGGATCCATGCAACAGTCAGAAATATCATATCTAGTTTATACGATATTTTTTCTCTTTTTTTCACCCCAAAAACTTCCCCTTGATCAATTCCCGGATTTCCGATCTTTGAATTCAAGCATTCTTTACAACTTTTTCAGACCAACGGCTGCTCTTCTTCTTCTCGATTAGGTGACGGTTCTTGTACTCGATCCTTCTGCCTGGCTGTTCCAAGGTTTGCAGGATCTCTGTACTCAGGAAGAAGCTTCAAGGTGATGCCCATGACGATCAATATGAGCCCCGTGGCGTGTTGTTCGGTTAAAGGCTTTGTAAATATCAAATACGATAACAGAAGCGTGATGGCCTTCCGCGCCGTAGTGACCTGAAGAGTTTACAAGAATGATGCTGAAAACTCATACTGTAATGAATTGTTATTGCATGGCACACTGGTACATACAACTGATGGCAAAAACAAATGACATACCATTGCCGTTGTTGCAGCACCAAAAATTGCAATAAGAGATAACACGGATACTTGCCCCACGAATGTGGCCATCGCTTCGAACATTAGCACCGCATAAACATACATGTGCTGCATTTTGATTCATACAATAATAATTCAATAGACAATTGGCACATTATGGAAAAAACTAATGTTGTGACAGCACTGCCATAAATTGCCTATAATAAAATTTAATGTGTCATTGCCTAATAGCAATGAGGTTGTTTCAGAAACCAGGTTTGTGCTTAATATTAGCATGGCACAATTTCTGGTGACTAAATGCAATATTTGATCAAGACAGCAGAATGTTTCACCTCCTTGCAGGAGTTCCAGGCCCTGAACAGTTCCCCACTGAAAAGCATTGGCAGAATCAAGAATGGTAACCCCACAACCGTCGAGCAGAAGAGCATCTCCATCTAGAGCATGAACCAGAATTTTAGCACTGCAAAATTTTCATGTTGAGAAATAAAATGGCACAGGTCGTGCATTTCTGGCCATTGCCTGCAAGGATCCAAATATCTTTTAAAGTACCTGGGTGGTTTCAGGATTCATGGTAAAAATGGCCTCTTGCAAGTTGCCGAGGAAGGAATCCATGATAAGGGCACCGGACACCATGATCACCCCTACCATGCTAAAATTTGGGGATGTGTGGGCATCTGCCAAGGTGAAAACAATTAGACCGACGACTAGCAGCAGTGCGGAGATGTACTCGTGCGCCGGATATTTGCGCCGAAGGCCTGGAATGAATGCTCCCATTATCATCACTGGCAGCACCTGAATTTCACCAGAAACAATCACATTGAAGATCAGAATATACTACGTTGCCAATATGAGTCACAGTTTCAACTTCTTCACAAGCTAATGAGATAAATGATTCGTGGTAAAAGAAACTTACAATAATAATACGTGTATAACATTTGCAAAACAGATGTTTAAGTTGCAAGATAGCACCTTTACAGCATATATAAGCAATGGATAAGTGTCGATCTTTTGGGAACAACAACAAGATTCATAATTAAAATTTAAGAAATCATCAAAGGCATCGTAGCAAACAATAACACAGACGTTCCAAGTTCTAATCAGAGAACGAGGCAATGCTAAAATTGGTTAACGAGAATTTAAGAAGGAAGCTTAACAGAGCACGAAACCTTCGTGGACTTAAACATGAGCTGAGCGGGATAATTTAAAAAGGCCAGGGATCCCTTCGTCAGTCCATGTGATCCCATAAGTACCACGGACAGCTTCCAATACGTCCTCCACGGATTCACCATCTGCTTCGTCGTGAAACCTTGTAGGCGAATGAGTGCAAGGTATACAAATCCTTGCACGAACGTGAAGTACCAGCCATAGCTGCAAACATGACGAGCACCCAAAATGATAGCAAAAAAAAGAGGCCCCCAACAGAGTAACGAGACAAAAGATCATATGCAGATTGTCATACATACCTGAATTGCAAACGATTGTAGACATATTCCTGTAACACAAGAACAAACGACGCAAAATAATGCGTTAGGTGTCTTTATAATTTGTTCATGTAAATAGCATTCATAGCATAAAGCAAACGCCGAGCTCAGTTGCCATTCCAAAGCATAAGAATAATTACTCGCTGTTATCATTACCCAAAAGGAATCCGACAGGAAATAATTCAGAGGTTAAATTCAGCAAGGAACAAGAAAAATTGAATCTTTCCACTTATGAACAGACGCAAATTAGGAGAAACACTGCATTGACACGTAAAAAATATAAGAAAGAAACAATCTGAGCCTTGAAACCCATTCGCTACTTCACAAAGGAAGAATTGAAACAGACGCATGAAAAAGAACAAACATTTCACTCTGTTTTCACCTAATAACGAAGACAAATTGGATCCTCTTTTTTTCTCGAGTACTAACACAGGAAAAAGGTGGCGACAAGGAAAAAAAAAGACCAAACTACCTCACAAACACCATTAACAAGGTAGCCAAAGAAGAAGCCAGAAGAGCAGAGTAGGAACTGCTGCCACTTCGTCCTCTCCGTCAACGATATCCCGAACAGTGCCCTCCCCTGCTCCTCTGCATTCATCTCTCTCTCTCTCTCTCTCTCTCTCTCTCTCTCTCTCTCTCTCTCTCTCTCTCTCTCTATTCACATGAGGAAGAAAGAATCCTCGGATACTTTCTGCATCACCTCAAACAACAACTGCTGCACATCAAATTGACCTCCGAACTCCTCCCAACATCTCGACGATTACCAATAACAACACTTGTATATCAAATCTGTCTCCCCAATTACGTCTACGATTCCTCCCCTGTTATTTAAGGAATGGAGTGGATAAATGTCACGAAGCAGTGCGGGATACTCCTCGCGAGATACGCGCTTACAATTAAATTTATGCTTTCAGTTTCCTTTTTCTTACTTTTCAACTTGTTCCGCTAAGATGTCAGAAGCCGTCCGATGTAAACTCGATGGCTCTGATCGGTTACGTAAGATCGACATGTCGTCTATGCGGAGTAAAGGTAAACTGAAACCGATATATCGGAAGCTGTGATTTAGGAATATATCGCGGGGGGAGAAATGTAGACGGGGGCGAAAGATTTGTGACACGTGTATTCATGTTCGGATGGCACGACTTTTAAAGCCATTCTAAGAAGCCAAGCGGCCATAAAGCAAAACACTTTTGGGGGCTTTTGGATCAGGAATAAGTCTTTATTCTTTTGTCAAATATCATTTTTTTCTGTCTCAGGTCGTTAGTTGCAAGAAGTCGGAGAGCACCAAGTTCATGCGCTATCCAAAAATATAATTATATTTTATGGTGTTATTTATATTTTTTTTAATTCTTAAAAATTATTTGTTTAGGTAAATAATTTTGATTTGATGTTTGAATAAAAAAAATATAATAATGAAGAATTATAAAATTGTAATTTTATTTTGATGGATCTTTGGATAAAATTTTAGAATTAAATTTTTTATTTGATTAAATGAGAGAAAGGAGTAATTTTATTTTTTCAAAAGATTAAAATATTAAACTAAAATAAAAATTATAAGAAATTGTTATAATATGTTATTATTATTTACAATGATTAATTTAATATAATAAAATTATTAATAATGATTTAAATTTTAACTTAGTAAAAACTCATACGACTCTCATTACAATTGCTCGAATAATTGAGGTGATTTTATATTGGGAGTCTACATATAAACTCCCTAAAGTTTGAATTATTATGTATCTTTTATCATCTATTGTTTTACCACATCAAAGAAATAACTCCAGTCGTCGTTCGAGGACGTAGCCTAGTTAGGATCTCATAAATTCGTGTGTCTTCCTTATGTGATTTCTCTTTTTCCGCATATTTTTTTAACAAAAACATTGCACATATTAATAAAATAATGAATAATACTAAATCAAACTTATTTATAAAGTTTGATAATTAATAATATAAATTATCTAGATTAATGGATTAATTCTAGCTTCAAATGTAATTTATCTATAATATCAAATTAAGCATATTTACAAAGTGGTTACTTATATATAATAAAATAATTTGATTAAAAATAGATACAAAAATATATCAAATTAACCTTACAATCTAACTTATGTACATAAATACAATATTATTTGTTAATTTAAATATGAAGTATTTTAATTAAAAAATACATAAATGTCACTTTTAATTGTAATGAAATAATATACAGTTTTTAATTGTAATGTCATTTTTAATTTTTTTATATGTACAATTTATTTATAAGAATTTTAATGTAATATAATTAGAATAGTAAATAAAAATTATTTATTACAATTAAAGTTATTAAGATGATTATAATTATTCATTAAGTTATTATGATGATTTACTAATATATAACAATAATGTAATCATATGTAGTAATAATTAAATAATAAATATATAAATCTACTTTTAGGCCTATGTATAAGGACACAAAAATAATCCAATCGATTTTAGTAAATTGTTAGAACTAGCTCAAGGACAAGAACATGTGAAATGAGCAAGAATGGACAATGTTGACCAAAATCAAAAGTTCTGATGGGCCCAACCAAAATTATTTTTGTGTGTAAATAGAATCAGCGAGAATTGAAATTGATTCTCACCTTAATTTTTGCATTCAAACATGATCAATGCGTTAAGGGCTTGAAAATATTTTTGGATATAGCAAATTTTAATTTTAGAATAAAATAATTGTAGAAAAAAATTTGTTGACTAAAAAGAATATCACAATTGTCTTGGTACAAAGCTTGAGAATCCCTCTTCCTAAGGAAAGTCGCTCGGACAAAAGTGCCTAACTTGCTAGATTAGTTTCACAATAATGTTTAAATCTTCTAATTTTTTATTTAAATAGATTTCAAATCTTCTAATTTTTTTTAGTTAAATATATTTTAAATTTTAACCTTGATATATATATGTATATATATATATTCGAAATTTATAATTCAAAGTAAATAAAATAAATTTAATGAAGATACTATCTATGTTACTTATTTTTTCAATCATAAAATATTAAATTATAACAAATTAAAAAAAAGTAAAAAAAAATAATACTATCATAAATTTAACATTCCATAATCAAGATGATAAGTAAAATAGTATTATCTATTTAAATAGATAGCACATTTATTTTTTTAATAAAAAATAGTTAAATTATATGGTGAACTAAAATTTAACTCATAATCATGTTCGATATGAATAATGATTAGTCTCGTTAAGATCGGATGCTTAATATATTAAGGATATAATAAAAAAACTGAAAATTCGAGTCTATTTGATCTTATTTTATGTTGATATTCAACAATATGCTCTTTAGTCTTGTCAATATTAGCAATAGATTAGTGTACAAGAATAGATGAGCTTCATTCAATTAGAATAGTTACTGTCAAAACTTAATAAGTACTTTGAAAAATTTTCCTACATCTTATTCGAGTACTAAAGTGTGTACCTTTTCTGTCTCTACCATAATAAAAGAGTCGTTGGGATTATTAACTCTTCTTTTTAATTATTTGTTAGGATTATATCTTTTTTTTATATAATTTTATATTTTAAAAATATCAATAGACTTATTAAACTTTCGTATGCAGCTCTTTTCGTCCAATATTTTTAATATTTATATTAAATATTTATTTTCGAATTAATATTTTTGCCCTTGCATAAGTAGTATATATTTAATAACTTATTATTTTATATATAATTTGTTTTATAAATTTAATATAAATGTAAAATGATATATTTTTAATGTGTCAGAATTTTAGAGGGCAAATTTATCATGCATAAGTAGTAAAAAAAGAATAACAAATATACCAAGTGCAAACAAAAAATTAGATGCTTCAATGATAGCTTTTATAATGCATACGAGAATACATTATAGTAATGAAATGCCAAAAGAATTATTTTGTACATCTCTGATTTGTAAATGAAAATAATGCATTTCTTGTATCAAAATAACTAGTTCAATTATGAATATGGAATATATATCTCGTGGATTAGAAGACACTTTTTAAAGTCGATCGTTGAAAAAGAATATGTAAAACTTTATATTTTTAATGTCGAACTAAGTTTAGTTGTACAACACTGTTAAGATGGCTTTATTGGCATCGTGGCACGCAAAGAATGTATGCTATTTGCTAATTAAGACCTTGTTTAGCTGTCAAAGAGAATAGAGCAAAAAGGTGTATAATATGCGTGAATTTTTATATAGGACTCTAACTAACTTTTGAACAAAAAACATGTTATTTTGCTTTCTTTCTTATGATATATTTTGTTGGAAGTTTAGAAAATATGTTATATATAGCTTTTATGGAACAACTAGGAAAACAATGATCAATGAATTAATAAAAAAACATTTTTTATATAATTATAACCTAAAGTAAAAGACGTTACGTTACATTTTATATAAAATAACCTTAATGAAAAAAACTCTTTTTTTTCTTTCTATGCTGTGTCTGATGAATTTTTCGTAAATATTTTCTATATTACTTGTATAAAACAACAGAGAAAATGTTGGTCAATGAATTAACAAAATAATCTATTTACATACTAGTAACAGAAAATATACTACTTAATTACAAACTTGATTTTTTTTTTACATATTTATTTTGATTGAAACATGATATAATTTATTAATGCAATGGTCTACATAGCCAAGACCCACAATCTGGGCCCTAATTTACCTCAGATATGTTGGACCGTGATCAAGTCGCATAGGAAGTGTTGCTCATTTACACAGTTATCAATATTTTCATAATAGAATCACATATCCAATCAGATCGAACTGTGAGACGATTAAATCAATTCAATAGGGTTTGATCGAATTAAAATATTTTGTTTGTTAATTTATAATAATCTTAAATATATAACATTAAAACTATGGAAATATATTAAAAATAACAATATCTTACTAATGATTAGATATAAATATAAAGTATTATGAGTTTAAAATGTACAAGCTTATTCAAAATAATGATAATTGATATTTTATTTTTACTATTATGTAATAATAATGATGTTATATTAATTTATTTTACTTTAACCCACTCTTAATTTTCATATTAATTTATTTTCACCTCCTACCTTTTTTATTTAAATTTTTTATTAATTCCTATATTTTTTGGGATTTCTTCATTTTCAATTTTGTTCTATTATTTATTTTTCAATTCATAAAAAAAAGTTCCCTTCCATCACTTACAATATTTTTTCATATTGATTTTTCTTTCAAATTTGGAGTTGAAACCATTTTTCTACAAAAATAATTATGCTTCAAAAAATTAACTTATTCAAATATCATGGAGTTTGATATATTATTATTATTATTATTATTATTATTATTATTATTATTATTATTATTATTATTATTATTATTATTATTATTATTATTATTATTATTATTATTATTATTATTATTATTATTATTATAGTAATTATTTTTAAGTCAAATCATCATTAACTTTCCTATCGATTTACTTAGCTTTCTTTTATTTTTCATCTATTTCCTTCTTTTATTTTCAAATATTCAGCTCCATTGTTTATTTCCTATTTCCAAAATTTTATTTTATTTTATTTTGCCTTCCGCGTTCAATTAGTTTCCTTTAAAAAAATTTCCTTCAATTTTTTCAATAATTTTCTATTTAGGTTGATTTATTTTAAAAACGTTGAACTCAAATCGATTTCGACCAATTCACCGGATTCTTTTTCCATTTTTTAATGTGTCAAAACCGGTACAATGATCATTCTAGTTTTGCACTTTAATCGGATTGGATCATATACCATTTCATAGTTCGAACCGATCATTTCGATCGATATAGTCCGATTTTAACAATATTGATAAGTACATAATATAATGTATTCAAATGGATAATGACTAGAATGAAACATTTTGCTTTTGCAGAATTATTATTTAGTGGATAATTTTAAAGAAAAAAATCATATTTTATATTGATGGTTTATCAAGGGTTACAAAAGCTCATTTTTTTTAATTATGAATTGATAGACGCACGGACGTTGACGGATCAGCTTGGATCCAACCGAAATTCAAACTCAACTCAATATGATCAATATTGATGGGTCAAATTGTGTCATTTTTAAAGCTTGGATCCGATCCAGCTAATCTTTAAGTGGATCGGGTATCCGACCACTTTTTCTATTTTTCATTTTTCTTTTATTTTTAATAATTAACATGCAGTATTATATTTTATATTCATCTTAAAGCATAAAATAAAATTTTCAAATATTTAAAATACTTTGGTACAATAGATTTTGGAAATTATATTAAATTTAACATCTAAATAAATTAAAACTACTTTATTTTTAAAAATAAATCATCCAATCGAATTTACTCGGGTTGTACTTTTCTTCGGGTTTGATACTATCACCCAACCTATATTGAGTTTGGTAAGGTTCACTGATAGATGCAAGAGTGAACTAATAATTTGCTAGAGTTCAAATTTCTAGTATGGCGAATAGTTAGTCGCAAGTGCTGCCACTACAAGAAAACTTCAATTTTCTTACCGAAAATTCTGACGGAATAAATTCTCTCAAAAATACTTACCGAGATTTATGAGGGAATAATTACCCCTCAGAAATTCTGACGGGTAAGAAAACCCGTCAGAATTTCTGAGGGAGAAATAACCCGTCAGAATTTTTCTGACGGGTGTAGCAACCCGTCAAAAATTTTCTGACGGGTGAAGCCACCCGTCAGAAGTTTCTGACGGGTCTTCTGACGGGTGACTGGACTCGTTAGAAAAATTCTGACGGGTCACGCACCCTTCAGAATGTTTCATCCTGTGACTGGTCACGGGGTAAAGTTCACGGGTGGCGGGTCACCCGTGAACTTTATCCCGTGACCAGTCATGGGGTGAAAATTTCTAGCGGGTCAATTGACCCGTCAGAAATTTTCTGACGGGTTGCCTAACCCCTCAGAAATATTCTGACACACCAGCCACCCTCGTGACTTCTCCCGTGACCGCGTCCGTGAGTCGGACAATTATTTTTATTTCTGACGGACCTTTTCCCTCAGAAAATCCGTCAGAAATCTGCGAATAAATCTCCCCCCACTCCCTCTTTTCCCTTTTCCCGCTCACGATTTTGGCGCGCGCTCGTTCTTCTTCTCCGACTTCTTCTTCATTTTCTCCGGCGATGATCATTTCTTTCGGCAAAAAAAGGTAATTATCTCCGGCGTCTTCTTTATTTCTTTCGACAGGGGCGCGCGGCGGCCCCTGCGCGAACTCGCGCAGCCTGCGCTAGGTCGC